>JAFFST010045375.1:52224-57224 GCA_022414735.1 Noturus placidus
GATGGATGAATTATGTAAGGATTCGGTGTGATGCCACAATTTTCAACTTCATACTTTTTTTAAAATCCATTTATAGTTACATTTAATGTTGTAGAACGTCCATGAAACGAGCTAGCGTCATTTATTACTTGCGTTCTAGCAGCTGAAACAGGAGACTCCTTCTGTAAGTGCTTTAAATAAACATCTCCATATTGAAAACTCCACCATATCTAGGATTATAGTTTCTTCCTTGCTAAATGACAGCATGACTTTTAAAATCGGCTTATTATTAGACTTTCGCACGTATGTTGTGCGTTCATTTATACAAGTCGCCGAGGATGAGTTGTTATTAATATAAACCTGCGAGAGCCACTGTTGAAAAATGAACCACAAGCCAAGTTTGATAAGGACGTAGTCATGTAATTACTGTAATTCTGACATAACTGTAATACTGATCAATTGGCAGCATTCCCATGTTAATTCTCGCTCCGGCTTCTCTGAATAAGGAGGTCGGGATGAGATGACCTCCGAGCTGAGCTGGTCACTGAATCGTCTGGAAACACTTTGTTTAAAAGGGCACTTAAATCCCTCTTCCTGAAGGGCGGAGGGTTTGAAAGGAAACACTCTTTAAAAGTCAGCCAGCATACCTCGAGACGATCTCAATCATATTATAGGAAATGATGCTGTGCTCCGAAGACCTACCAACTCCTAAATGTATGTGTATTGACAAAGCTGTTGACGCTAAGTGAAAGAGCGTCATGGTTATGAAGCAGGAAGCCAGCGGACACGCGGAGCTCTTTAAAAGTCCCGTACATGCCCGAGGAAATTAGCAGTGTGTACAGTGGCTTGTATACGTATTATACTCATATTATAATGATGAATCTATACACGCCGTCCATAATATTGAAATAGGATTGCAGAAATATTCACCTCTGTTGCTGTCAAGCCCCTAAATGAGCTCCAGTGCAACCAGTTGCCATAATTAGCTGTGGGCAATTAAAGTGTCACCTGATTTCATCTGTTCCTGGAAGAACTTATTAGAGAACATACCTAAACAAACAGCATCTTGAAGACTATAGTACAGTGGCCCGTAAGTGAAAAACAGACCAAAATTGTAACAGCAACAGACAACGCAAGTTTTTTTTTTTTTGTTATTTATGCTAAAGCTTGGTATTAATTTCGGGTTTAAGTGAACAGCTGCCATTTTCACGTGTCCTGAATTGGACCTTTCTGTGATCATAGTTCTAAGTTAACCATCTATGTGGCTGACGAGTGATGGAATCACAACATGTCTTCATGATACATTGGACCCTGTTTACTTTTGTACCAGTTTTGAATGGATTAAAATGGTACACTTATGACTACCTGAGATAAGTGGGTCGCCCCCATATTTTCTCAAAATTGCGTCTTGACCAGGTCCCACCCACCATCCAGCTCTCCCTTATCATATGATGGCTTCCAATGCCATGTGAATACATGCTTCCTCTAAGAAGCTGCAAAGCCAGCCAGCGATATCCGCCCTCTTCTGCCTACATAGCTCACACATGATTGGCTAGTGTCGCTGTGATTGACAGGATGGTGAGAGTTTGCCTGATTGATCATTTGTTGCCATGCCACTGCCAGAACTAGTGCATGGTTCCAGAACATCAATCTTGTCAAGAAATGAAATGTGGAAAAATGATAACTCTCTCACGCTCTCTCTCTCTCTCTCTCTCTCTCTCTCACACACACACACACTCTCCCTGCAGCTCTCTCTCTTTCTCTTTCTTTTTTTTCCTTTTGACTATTCGCTTTCTGTCTTGTTCAAGGTCTGAACTGGCTGCTCTCTCCGCCTTGGATGCCTCGCCCACCCATGGACCCTTCACCAAGCGTGCTGCACTGATCCCCTTCTCCCCTCACAAGGCCATGCCCATCTCCTCCTCTCAGCACCAGTTGCCACACCCACCTGTACCAGTACCCCACGGAAGCAGAAGCAGCGTATACATGGATAGTTTCAGTGTACCTGCGCCTCTGCCCATGTCCTCCACCCATGTGGCTGTTCTTGCTGGGACAAAACACACCGAGGAGAGTGGGCGGAGCTTACTGCAGCACATCATGGACGTGCCCGAGATGTACGGCACAGAGAGCGAGACGTATGGGAAAGGGAGGATGGTGCTCGTGTGAGACAGAGCGCACACTGCATTCATTATTAACCAGATCTAGCCATTTCTGTCCAGTTGTTTAATAATGGATGTCGAGGTTAAATTAAATATCAATGATTTTTTTAAAATCCAAATGAGTCCTTTGGTCAATATTATTTCTCTGTTGTTTATCTGATAATGAGAAAGAATCACAGGCTTGATATTTGTGCGTGAAGCAGACAGCACTGAGGGACCATACGAGCATTAAGCCGGTCATGCTTCCTTGTGTGTCAGTATGATATGCAAGGGATTGTGGGTAAAACTGCAATGTGTGTAAACAGCGAGAGATTGAAGGCAGTGTGTGTGTGTGTGTGTGTGTGTGTGTGTGTCTATGTGTGAGAGAGATGGAGGGAGGGCGACAGAGAGAAAGAGAGAGATGGAGGGAGAGAGAGATGGAGGGAGAGAGAGCGAGAGAGATGGAGGGAGGGAGAGAGAGAGAGATGGAGAGAGAGAGAGATGGGGAGAGAGAGAGAGATAGAGAGATTTTGCTGAGCACACACTTGAGACAACTGAAGATGATGGGAACATGGAGTAATCCGGAAGACATCAGTGCTGAACTACACAGTGCACGAGATGGAGAAAGGGAGAAAAGGGAGGGGGAATTAAAAATGGAAGTGAAATAGTGGGGATTTGGCAGCATCTCATAAATTAGCCTTTTGAATCCGTGTGAGTTTTCTTTTTCCCCACCCCTGCTCTACCGCTCCTTCCGTCCACCTGCTCGCCGGATCTCTGGCTCTCCTCCCCCTCTGTCTCAAGCGGCGGTGTGCCAGACAGACAGAGAGAGAGAGAGAGAGAGAGAGAGACAGACAGAGACAGAGATTTAGAACCACATAAAGAAATGCAATGGTTCGAGACAGGAAGAGTGCAGGAAAATCTATAAAGGAATGAAGTCATCATTTAGAAAAAAAAAAGTAATTTAAGGATTAGTCTTATGTACACTTAGTCTTATTAGTGTAATGTACACTATGACATGTTTTGGGTGTGTAATGAGCTAACGATTCAACCATTCTGACAGGTAGTGCAAACAACTGTTCAAGATGGCTGCAGTCATTTTTGTATCTATAGTCAATTCTTTTGATATGTAGTACTAACTACATTCACGCTATGGCCATGCATCTGTTTACATTTTTCTGCTCCAGAAATAAGCTCCGCCTCTTGCACTAGCCTTTAGGAGTGCACACGCAGGTGTTTTGTAGGCGTGACTTTAAAGAGAATGCTCAAGGTCAGGCTGCATCTGCTTGAATTTGGAGTATACATTGAATCAGTCCCTCCAGGATTTTGCCATTTTACCATCTCAGAAATGGATGCAAAATCAAGCGAACTCAGCAATATTCCGAGGAGCTTGTAATGTTTCAAATTTAGCGCAGATTTTCCGTAGATTTGGGGACAAGACGCGTCATGTGACGTCTTCATGACGCGCATTCAGTTGAAGCCCTCTTTGATTCACGTGCGTTGCACATGAGTAGAGCTAAAAGGTCTCATCATCCCCCCACACACCCAATGTTTGGAAATGTGAAAGGAAATTTATTACTTAAAAAGCCTTTGTTCCAAACTGATATTTTTGTATATCACTGTACGAAACGGAAGACTAACATGGCGACGCCTCACAGCTCCAGGGTCCTCGGTTCGATCCTGAACTGGTTTTCCTGTCTGTTCTCTTGTCGGTTCTCCGGTTTCCACCTGCCTCCCAAAAAGGTTGACTGCGCTAAATTGCCCCTATGAGTGAATGTGTGTGCATGGTGTCCCATCCAGGGTATTCCCACCTTACTCCCAGTGCTCCCAGGATTCACCACCACTCTAACCAGGTGCTTACTGAAGAATAATGAATGATTGTAAGAAGTATTTATTCATATTATGTACAAAATTGGAGAAACGAAATCCCTGAAGCTCTATTTTTACCTATTATTTATTTATTTATTGTTTTAATCTCCAATCTCTTTTGCATTCCCTCATGATTCCCTCACGGTGCCTCCAGGTTTTTTCACTGTTGACATTTCATAAATGAAACCCCCCTTCACTGAAACTTGTGTGGGTGTGTGTGTGTGTGTGTTTGAATACGTTGACCTAGGTGAGATCAGCCATACTATGCTATTGTTTTTTAGGGTCAAGGATCCTGCCTTAGCTACATGAAATATAACCTCTGATTACACCAACTAGCCAAGAGCAATGACACTAAGAACTCACTGACGAGCAGCTTGGACTGGGTTGCCCGTCTCCTCTGTAATGTTATAAATCACACCATCACGTTCAGCAGCGTTTGATTAGATACATACTTGGCAACCTTGGAGATTTTGCGCTAAGGGAGATTTTGAGTCTCAGATTTATAACACTTCTTTGGTCCTCTGGTGGAAAAAAAAAAAAAAGAATCATCACACATGCTGAGCTGTTGAGTAATCGCAAATGGCTGTGGCACATTATGACACATTTTTATTCAGACATGAGTTAAACGTGGGCGTTACAATGACAAGCAGTTTTTATCAATTTCTTTATTTTGCCATGATGCAAATTGGTGGTCATCTCTACCTCTTAGCATTACCCAGATGCGTAGCTTATTACATTTACATTACATTTATTCATTTAGCGGACGCTTTTATCCAAAGCGACTTACAAATGTCACACACTCACACACCAATGGGAGCAGAGCTGCATGCAAGGTGCTAGCTTGCCATCGGGGGCAACTTAGGGTTCAGTGTCTTGCCCAAGGACACTTCGGCATGGGATCACCCGGGCCGGGATTCCAACCACCAACCCTACGCTTAGTGGATTAGTGTACAACCCGCTCTACCGACTGAGCCACATCCAGTTACTACATGGAAAACATTGTTAAAGTAATGCTGCCTG
>JAFFST010045375.1:64724-68228 GCA_022414735.1 Noturus placidus
AACTTATAATAGGTCTACGTTCTGATGTTTTACTTTCCGTGTGTTCAAGTCCTCCTGGGAAGTTCGAATTTGCGAGTTCGGGAAGTCGTAATTACGACGTCGAGTGCATTCAAGTCACTTTTGTCGAAGCAAGATGGCAGTGTCCTTTCTCTTAATTAACTACAAACACACACAGCAAGGTTTTTTAACTCTACTTCTAGAAAATCAATTTATGAGATGATTAAACATTCAATTTCAGCAAAATTACCATCAACGGACATTGATTCCACCATGTTTTCTTACTGACACGCCCCCCCAGCTCAGAAGCTCGGCAATCAAAGAAAGTCCTGAGTTTCCCAGTCGTAATTGCAACATTGTGGAGGCGTTCATGTGCGTTCAACTCGTCAATACGATCTTTCCGACATGACGCACCACTAATGCGGATTTAATTCAGGAGTTACCGTATCTAGCTATTTGTATAGCGCTTTTTACAATGGACATTGTCTCAAAGCAGCTTTACAGAGATATCATTTTACATTTACAAGCGACTTACAAATGAGACACACTCACACACCAATGGTAGCAGAGCTGCATGCAAGGTGCTAGCTTGCCATTGGGGGCAACTTAGGGTTCAGTGTCTTGCCCAAGGACACTTCGGCATGGGATCACCCGGGCCGGGATTCGAACCACCAACCCTACGATTAGTGGATTAGTGGACAACCCGCTCTACCGACTGAGCCACAGCCGTCCCAGCTAGTTTAGCTATTTAAACTTAACTTTATCTAAACTTATCTAAACTTAACATTGTTGACAGATAGTTAGCAATCTGTGTATGTGTAAAGTTTTTTTGTTTGTACTGTATTCCTCTGCCACTAGGTGGTGGACTACATTATGTTTCCGGGGTTGTCCGTCCAGCTGTCTGTCTGAACGAGTCGTTGTCGTTGTTTAGGACAACAAACATTTCTTTTCTATTTCGACGCATATAGATAACCCTGGCATGTTTTTAAATAGCTAATGTTGGTGGATAGCTAGAAAGTAGCCTGTAAGCTAAATAAGACAAGAACAGTGCAAATGCTTGTCATGTCTAGTTAGTCACGGCAAGCTTTTTATACTTTATGTTCACAAATATATATCGTCTTGAATATCTTAAATAAACATTGGGTTACTTCTTTTGTTCTCGATGGCATGCACTCCTTCAGATCACATCCTCCAAAGTTATAGACACTCATATAAACACTCCTCTCACCTCTGACACCAGGTTCTCGGCCCTCCGCCTCGTCCTTTTCGCTCTTCCTCGGGTCTCTTCTTGTTTTTGAGTGTGTGTGTGTGTGTGTGTGTGTGTGTTCGTGTGTGTGTGTTCGTGTCTCTGCGTTCCTCCCTCTCCATTCCTCTGCTAAGAATAGTTTCCATCAAGTTCGGATGTGATTTG
The DNA here is from genome assembly GCA_022414735.1 of Noturus placidus. NCBI lineage: Eukaryota > Metazoa > Chordata > Actinopteri > Siluriformes > Ictaluridae > Noturus > Noturus placidus. Next base: position 66,133 of record JAFFST010045375.1, read on the forward strand.
GCTTAACACAATTATATCCCCATATTTCTGCTTCTCTCTCTGGCTTCATTCCCTGAGTGCTTAATGGGAAACTATAAAGGGATGGTAATTAACCGGAGAGGGCACTTTTATTAATTAGGTTTTAACAAGAGCTGGAGGCAGAGGGGAGTTAAAACTATCTTAAGAATAGTGTTAGTTCTAGTTCCAGGGACGAAGACACACAAACACACATAGACACATAAGACTTTCACTGTAAGACAAGGCCTCTATGCTATGTTCACCTCTTACCCTACGTTCACACTAACAAGCGACGCAAGACGTTTATTTTCTACGTACGTGAGGGACATTGAGCAGCAATTTCAGCAACATTTGAATTGAGATTTTCTCCAATCCTCTACTGTGTGGGGTCTGATGTTCCTTCAGTCCCGTGCTCACAACTTTAATTCTGACCTGCCCTGCTGAAAAACAAAACAATTAATAAACTTCATAGAATTTGTAATGGTTTTACTGGTTATAATGGGAATTGTATTGGTTTTAATGGAAAATGTAATGTTCCCTATGCATGTTATGTCTTGTGGATACCATTTAGGACCAATAATGAGAAAGTTATTTGTAGTGGAAACCGTTTGGATTTCTGTGATGGTTTCTATTGTTTTTTTCAGCAGGGTGGACTTTAGTTCCCATTTACTGTTTGAGGTGCAAAAATGAAAGAAACCTTACAGGCATGGTTTCATCTTATTCTGTCATATCCAACCTCTCGTTAAATGTGTATGTATAGGGAATGTATGAAGAAAAACAGAGCTTGAGAGAAACCTCTGGTGAGTGTATGTCACTCATGCAGTTAGCTTGCTTTGCTAATCTGTCAACGGAGCTAGTACAAGACGATACGAAGAAAAATAAAGTTCGCTTTTCTGAATAGCTAGAACTATAACTATTCTTAAGATGGTTTTTCAGCAAAGCTAGTTCGAGACGTTATGAAGAAACAAAGCTTGAAAGAAACCTCTGGTGAGTGTACGTAGCTCGTACGTAGCTGCTTTGCTAATCTGTCAACGAAGCTAGTGAAAAAACTAGCATGTCAAATCATACAACAAACTTTTACAAGCTTTATTTCATTCGTGTTGAGCTAGTTAGCTTTAGAAGCTACGTATATAGCTACTGCTGTTTCTCATCCGAAATAAAAGAACATGCTGGATAGGCCACACCCATAAGAGACACGAGCGTCTCTTATGAATGTCGCTAGTATGAATCTACGGTAGCAGCTACACATTTGTCAAAATGATGTTGCTAACATTCAGACCCAGAGAGTCCTACTGATGTCCTTTACAGCGTGAGATGTCTAGGGGGTTTCGATTAGCTCTTACCAGTCCTAGCTAGTATCAGGTATAACTAAATAGCCTATCGTGCTGTCTACATTCATTATTCTCAGTAAGAAAGATAAAATATGTATTTTTTGTCCCATAGCCACCGTTAAAAACTCGCAAAACACAGCGACAATTACAACAGAGGTTTTCTACGTTATTCAAATTTGCCTTAATGGTGACGAGTATTCCTCTGACACACACATTCACACAGGCTCAGAGCTCGAAATCAACAGAAGGGCCTGTGGTTATTGTAAGCCATCCACACACACACACACACACACACACACACACACACACACACACAGAATGAGAGATAGAGAGAGAGAGACAGAAAGGGGGGGGGACTGCAGTGTTTTGGGTTCTGTAGTTACCCGACTTGCCCTCTAAGTGGCCCCTGAGCTCCACTCAAGCTGGAAGTGTATGAGCTGCAGTAAAGAAATGCAGGAGAAAGAGAGGGAACACTGCACCATGGAGCGAGGGAAGCAGGGAGGGGAGACGGCTTTAATGCAGCCGTGCTGAAGCTCATCAGCTTCCTCATCATTTTATAAACACATCTGTTACTTATTTACTGCTCATTCCTCATTCACTATCAATTTCCCTCAGGATCAATACAGTATCTATCGATCAATCTATCAATCTATCTATCTATCTGTCTATGTATCTAATCAATCAATCAATCAATCAATCTATCTATCTATCTACAGTGCCTTGCGAAAGTATTCGGCCCCCTTGAACTGTTCGACCTTTTGCCACGTT
>JAFFST010045375.1:69517-83144 GCA_022414735.1 Noturus placidus
ATTGTGTCCCACCTGTTGTTGATTCTTCACAAAAAATTACAGTTTTATATCTTTATGTTTGAGGCCTGAAACGTGGCAAAAGGTCGAACATTTCAAGGGAGCCGAATACTTTTGCAAGGCACTGTATCTATCTATCTATCTATCTATCTATCACACACATCTCAATCAATCTATCTATCTATCTATCTATCTATCTATCTATCTATCTATCTATCTATCTATCTATCTATCTATCTCACTCTCACACAATTTCTCTCTCTCTCTCTCCCGCTCTCTCTCTAGCTATCTATCTATCTTACTCTCACACAATCTCTGTCTGTCCGCCTGTCTATCTATCTACAATCTGTCATAGTGTTCCGATTCATCCTCCCTTTAATCCAATCCCCATCTAGCACTCAAACACACGTCCCATCCATCCATCCGTCTTCTATACGGAATTATCCTACAGGGTCACGGGGAACCTGGAGCCTATCGCAGAGAACATGGGCACAAGGCGGGGTACACCCTGGACTGGGTGCCGATCCATCGCAGGACACAATCACATACACATTCACACACACACATTCAAACACCCAATCAAACACACATTCATACACTACGGACACTTTAGACACGCCAATCAGACTACCATGCATGTCTTTGGACTGAGGGAGGAAACCGGAGTACCCGGAGGAAATCCCCGACGCACGGGAGGACATTCAGACTCCGCACACACAGGGCAGCGACTGGGAATCAAAACCCCGACCCTGGCAGTGTGAGGCAAATATGCCAAGCACAAAGCCTCTGTACACCCTCAAGCACACGTCTCAAACACACAATAGTTTCTTTGAACAATTTCTGTTATTATTCTTTTTTTCTTTTCTTTTTTTTTAAACCAGGAGCTTGTTTTTCGCTCAGTCAGCACACCTGGTACACTATCACTTCTCTTCCACCTGCTCCTTTTCCCTGTTTTCCTTTCCCTGTCCTCTACTCTTCTAACGTACCGTGTTTTCCACTATAATTCTATCACTTTAACGCATCCTGCTGACTCCCATCTTCCTTTTTTTTTTCAATTGGTTTGGTTCATTCTCCTCTCTCTTCTGCTTGTATTAGCTAATCTCAGAGCAACGTTCTTCATTACACACCATCAAACCCCATGGGGACCCACTAATGTGATCTGTGGTGTGTGTGTGCATGTGTACAGTAGCCTGTCTTTTATTCCCCTCCATTTTTAAGCAGCTATATAATCACATTTTGCAGCTGCATTTGAAGCAAAAACGTTCATGTTGGAAATACTCCAAGAAAATACCTGGTGCAAACAGAGACACATGTATACACAGTACGTTAGCGTTATCTTGTACAATAGTATACTCAAAAATGCGAGAAGAAGACTTTTCATAGTAATTTACCTGCACATGTGAGGAAAATGTTTACATTGTGGACGCTTTTGCCTGGTTTCCACTTTCACGACACGTTTACATTGTCTGTAGTAGCTATCTTATTGTAATGATTCGCCATAATCATTAACTAGCCTCTGCTCGTCGTTGCAGTTGCTTAGCAACAATGTTCTCATGACTTTAACCACTTTGACGAGTGAGTGTATAGCCAGGTTTGCCTTCCCATACACGAATCAACGTGTGTACGAACGCACAAAATGATAAAACTCTGTAAATATGCAGTGAATAGGACATGATGATCACATGAGGCCGTTTACATATGATTTAATTGTGACAGCCGTCCAATCTGATCGCAGCATTTATGCATAGCAGAATGATACCAATTTTTCTAAGTAAAAAGTACGCAGATCCACATTAAAGGTCCTCTTCAAGCAAGCAGCTTTTAATCTGATTAGGCTAAACTTTAAAGCTACAGTTTGTACCATTTAAAGGAGTTTCTATACCTGTAATAATCCATATGATTTTAAAGATAAATTTAACACAAGATAGATTGTGAAAAAATACTATGATTCATAATATGGCCATGTGATAGACCTGGCTAATTCCTTCATTTCATGCGTCTACTGAATTTAGCTCCGCCCCATGCTAGAACTGAGCTACTCAGTCCCACCCCTTTAAACGTGCAAGGTTCACATAGTTTCATTAGATGGAGTGGAGTTAGTTATATCGTCTGCTCATTTAACCAATCAGAGTGTATCCTGGACATGTCAAAACTTAATGACATGAAAACAGAATCATCGTTTTTTTCTGCTATTCGTCTCAGGATTAGTGGATTAGTGGACAACCCGCTCTACCGACTGAGCCACAGCCGCCCTAATAAATGAAATAAATAAATGAAAATATCTTCAAAAATTAAATTTCAATAGTGTGCATAATTGATGTCTCTGATCCTTACTAGAATGTCTGCCATTTTAAGAAAGATCCCAACATGCTAGAATTCACAGTATTTTTTAAAAGGAACATTTATTATCTTTTTTTGTAAAAATATTTGTAAAAAGTAATTATTTTATATTTATATGGCATAGCCTTAATGCCTGAGAGGCCCATAATGTGATACAAGGACATAAATAACATAACATGAATGTAAAGAACTGTATGATGAAGTAAAGTGCTATATAGCAAGAGCTCATATCTTGAAACATCATGCATGAATGCTGAAAGTGTTATCTCATATGCTAATTAGCTACCAGGCTATTCACTAGCTAGCTCTAATAGCGTGTTCAAAAAGGTTTTTTCTTAGTAATTTACCTGGACATCTGAGGTAAATGTCCATATTCTTGACATGTTTGTCTTGTTTTCACTGTCACTCCACATTTACATTGCCTGTAGTAGCAAATAATTGGATTGGTTAGCTACAATCATTAGCTAGCGAGTGCTTAGCATAGTTTTTTTTTGTTGCTTAGCAGCAGTGTATATCAAAATATAGGATAAGTAAAAATAAATATATCATCAACCAAATGAAAATATGCATCAAATATAACAATATGCAAACAAATGAAAACAATTCATGCGAATGCAGAAAAGGCAATAACAGTTAGGAAGAGATACGCAGCCAAACCACCCAATAGAGCGGTGGAAGGATGGCGTCATTTTGTACCGCAACCCGGAGGTTATCATCACACCGGTTACCTCGCCAAAAATGTAGTTAAGACAACGTCCGACAACGTCCGTAGTCCCATTTAGCAACAGGTTAACAATCGCCTTTTTCAATACACGTAAAAGCTTAAAAAAAACTCTCGAGTAGGGTATTACTGGTGTATTTTTTGTCATAGAATAAAATGTGAAAATATTTTGAGCTTGTGTTCACCACAGATCTTATTTCAGGGTTTTACCTAAAATTGAACCGAAGTGCTAAAATGCTAACTTGTTTCCAGGTTTTGGGATTACAAAATGACGTCATGCCTGCGCCGCTCGATGGTGACTGGCTGTACATTTAGGAAGTGTTTGATTTGATCTGCAGCGGGGTTTTCTATGAGCGGAGGCCAAACTTTAAACATCAAAATCGCAGTCGATCATGTTCATGTAATCGTGGGCAGTCAAAATCGTAATCAAGGTCAATATTCAATTAATCCTGCAGCCCTACTTTAAGCACCTGAACACTGAATATTCAACCATGAAAACGAGCCAGTTACAAGCAGCTACATTTTTTGCTAGCTAGTTTTCACATGGTGCTAACATGCAAAAACAGCAGTAGTGGACAGAGTAAAGCAAGCAAACCGCATCAGTTAAAGCAGTTAAATTTTTCGCTAGCTAGCTAGCTAGCTTTCACATGATGCTAACATGTAGAAACAGCAGTCGTGGACAGAGTAAAGCGGGCGGCTGTGGCTCAGTCGGTAGAGCGGGTTGTCCACTAATCCACTAATCGTAGGGTTGGTGGTTCAAATCCCCGCCCGGGTGATCCCATGCCGAAGTGTCCTTGGGCAAGACACTGAACCCTAAGTTGTCCCCAATGGCAAGCTAGCACCTTGCATGCAGCTCTGCTACCATTGGTGTGTGAGTGTGCTCTCATTTGTAAGTCGCTTTGGATAAAAGCGTCTGCTAAATGAATATATGTAAAGCAAGCAAAATGCATCAGTTAAATTTTTCGCTAGCTAGCTAGCTTTCACATGATGCTAACATGTAGAAACAGCAGTCGTGAACCTTGTAAAAATAATAAAAATGCGTCACTAATGTTTTTGCTTGCTAGTTTTCACATGATGCTAAGATGTAAAAAAAAAAACCAGCAGTAGTGAGTGAAAAAACAAAGACAATGTGTCATATTATAATGAACAGCTATTTTTTTTCATAGCTAGTTTGGCAAACATAAAAACAGCAGTAGTAAATGATATAAAACAATAAAAATGGGTCATATGACAAGATCACATTTAAATAGTTGTGAGCTAGATTGCTAGGTGGCTAATTAGGTGATTAGCGCACTATATACTGCTAAGAAGGCAGCATAGACATTTATGATTCAGACAGTTATACCATTTTACCAGTTATACATTTTCTGGTAAAATTACATTTAATGTTTTTTTTTTTTTTTTTTTTTTTTTTTTTTTTTTTTTTTTTTGCTTTAATGTAATACTTTAAAGAGTTTTATGTTGATTTAAAATCTCCAACCTTAAAAATTTAGATAAAATCCTGTCAGTATGTTATCTTACCTTATTCTGTCGCCTTTTCCCAGTGATTAGGTCCTGGGCCAGTTTGCAGGTGCAGAGTGAAGCAAGAACTCTATAGGAGGCAGAGACAGAGAGAGAGAGAGAGAGAGAGAGAGAGAGAGAGAGAGAGGGAGAGGGAGAGAGAGAGAGAGATGGGGGGTGAAGAGTGAATGAAGATGAGGGGAAGTGTAAAATAGATGAAGAGAGATGATGGGATTTGTGCAAAACTTAATGTTTTACTCTGGTTTAGCTCACTTAACGAGTCAGAGATAGATGGAGTGCTGCTGTACCGACTGTCTGAATAGAAGAGAAAGAGAGAGAGAGCGAGAGCAAGAGTGAGAGAGAGAGAGAGAGAAAGAGAGAGAGAGAGTAAGGAAGAGAGAGAGAGAGAGAGAGAGAGAGTAAGGAAGAGAGTTTGGCTTGCCTGCTGTAATCTGAGTGTTTTATGCGGAATAGTATGAAGTGTGAATAAGGGAGGTAAGATGTGGATCCATGGAAGAAAGATGGAAATAAATGAGGCACCACTTTCATTCCTGAAAGAGTGAGAGAGAGTGAAAGAGAGAGAGAGAAAGAGAGAGAGAGAGAGATGCATGCGAAGACACGAGCCAATCTTTGTTTTACTGCAGCAAAAAAAACCCCAAACCTGTCCCTTCTCTACGGCTCTCCGTCCTGCAAGAGTGTGTGTACGATAGTGTGTTTCTTTCTTTGTCTGGAGTTACAAAGAATGTCGTTTTTCCCATAATCAGATGATCTGGTACACACACGTGGACACATACACTATAACGCACTTTGGTGTGTGTACCGGCGCTGAACGGGTTACACAGGTTTCTGAATGGACTGCATCATGTTTCAGTGCTGCACTGAAAGAGAGCGAGAAAGACAGAGAGAAAGAGAGAGAGAGAGAGAGAGAGAGAGAGAGAATTAATGCTCTGCAGTCTTTTCTCCCCATTTTGTAGACCTCAGCAAATAATGGTCCTACCTTCAGCTTTTCTCATGCTCTGTTCCCCCATTCTCTCTCTCTCTCTCTCTCCCTCTCTCTTTCTCTTTCTCTCTCTTTCTCTCCCTCCCTCTGTCTCTCTCTCACTCTCTCTCTCTCCCTCTGTCTCTCTCTCTCTCTCTCTCTCTCTCTCTCTCTCTCTGTCTGATTGGATGTGCCATGAGCAGCGGTGATTGATCAAGACACAGAGGAAATAGTTAATCCAGTGAAGAACCTATTTGTTACGCAATCTTCAATGTGTGCTTGACATCCGCCAGCTGCCGCGCATGAGAGAGCGCACACGTCTCTGGAACGCCTGTCAATCACGACAGAGTGTGTGAAGCTAAAAGCACTTTATATATTTATATATTTATATACTTCCTCAGTTCACTCACCTATCAATTTTCTTTCTTTCTTTTTTTTTTTTTTTTTTGCCCTGAGTAGTAATTATATGCTTAATAATTGATTCGAATTTACAGTGAGTTTAAGTATTTGAGAAGTCATTCTAAATGGTACTTAAGTGTTGAAAAACGTTGGCGTAAAGGAATTGCTTAAAAAAAAAAAATCCGTCCATGTAGCAGTTGGTACTGGGTTTCAAAAGCATTCACTATTTATTATAAAGGTTTTTAGAGAAGACGCACTAGGGAAGATTTATAATGACACGTCATAGTTTTTATGCATTTACTTTAGTAGTGTAATGTTGTGGATGTTCTGAGAAACAAGTCAGTTTCTGTTCTCACTTACATTATGACAGCGATAAACAGTCGTTCCCTAACGACTCTGTTTTTCTCTTTCTCCGAGTTAATAAAACAACAAACCCTCTATCTTGAAGACTTTCAGCTCTACCTTTACGAAGTGCTCACACTGGAGACTCCTTCTATGAATGTTAAAAACACATAAACGTCTCCTTACAGAAAACTTCACCTTATTAACAATGACACGTTTGTAGATTATACCATCCACTGTACAAGTCCCTATAAATTAGTTGTTACTATAGAAACGATAACATACCTGACTATTAATGTAAACCTGTGATTTGCGTTACAACAGGAACGATAGTCAGGGATGCTGTTAGAGAAAATTAATCAATACCGTCTGACCAATCAGATTTGAGAATTTGACAGCACTGCAGTCGTATATACATGAATCGGCACAGATTAAATTGTTTCTTTTAGAGATTTTCTTCAGTAAATAAACCAAAAAAAAAAAGCATCCAAAACTGTATTTCCAAATTGGAAAGACTCCCGAATGTTTTAACCAGTCTTATAAATGTATTCTTATGAATATTGACATATAGTATTACACACATATACCTTAAAGCATTAACTGAGATTGCAGTGTGGATTTTAAAATGGATTTTTAGGCGAGCGAAAGTAAAGGAACAGATCAATCTTGATGTAAAGGAAAGTAAATAGCACTTAATATTTGGTTGTATATCCCTTGCTTGCAATAACAGCATCGAGCCTGAGACACCAAATTATTCCGTTCAGTCTCCTCTTCACGAGGCGAAATGCTGCTCAACAGGGTTAAGGTCTGATGATGGACGTTTCCAGTCGAAATCCTTCCACTTTCCCCCCTGATGAAGTCCTTTGTTGAGTTGGAGGTGTGTTTTGGATCGTTGTCTTGCTGCATGATGAAGCTCCTCTCAAATAATTTGGATGCATTTCTCTGTAAACTGGCAGACAAAATGTTCCTGTAAACTTCTGAATTTATTCTGCTGATACCATCATGAGTTCCATGCAAGCCCAAGCCATGACACTACCTCCACCATGTTTCACAGATGAGCTTGTATGTTTTGGATTATGAGCAGCTAATTTCTTTCTCCACATTTTGGCCTTTCCTTCACTTTTTTGGTAGAGGGTAAACTTTTGTGGCTCATCTCTGTATTTCTTTATGAATTCCAATCTGGGTTTCTGATTCTTACAGCTGATGAATGGTTTGGCCTCTATATTTCTACTCTCAGAACGGTGGATTGTGGTTTTCGAAACATTGGACTGTAATACCTTCACTCCACCCCTGTATTACTTCAAACATTTTTTACTAAGTACAGTATATTCTGACTTTATCACCAAAACCCTTCAAAAGGACCCCAGTACATTGTAAATAAATCCATTGTTCAGGTATCGATTCACTCCACTACAAGTTCTCCATGTGCACGAGCACTTTCCAGCTCAGAACACACATAACGCAACACCTGACTTCATATTGCATTTGCACTGCAAAGCTGTCCTTGGAGGTATAAATACGAAAATAGTAGCCTTTTCTGTGTTCAACCACAAAAACTATTCAATTAAAGTTATGCTATATTAAACAACACGACGCGAATATAAAAGTCATTTCAGTTTATACATACAGATTAATACCAGACCTTAAGTGATTTTCTAGCTTTTACTAGAGAGTCTGGTACATTTCTTCAATAAACTGTCTTCTTTTACATAAAGAAGCTGTGTTGACTGACATTGGTGAAACTTTAATGATGGAATTCCAACAAAAATGTATAGATGTCGTTGATTGCCATAACAGATGACCAGCCCGAGACTTTTTTCCTGTTGCATATCAGCAAACATGCAACGATGTGATTGCGTTAACGTTTTCCAATCCGGAAATCTATGAATAACTCTTTGTGTTTCCGCGTTGTATGTGTGTGTAAAGAATGCAGTGCGCTTGCAGCCGTCAAAGTACAAGAAAAGTGTCTAAAAAGTCATGAAATGCTCTCCTGAGTATTAGTTAAGTGACAGCTACATACAACTTTAATTCCTACCTGTAATGCTACGTCTACATGAATCCGGATGGATCTGAAAACACACATTTTCATGTTAAAATGCCCTCCGTCTACACTAAAACGTCTGAAAATGCTAACATCCCTGTACTGGGCACGTGTAAAAATGTAAGAAGCCTCGGTCTGCATCATTGCTGTCCGGCGTTTAGTTAAAAAAATGCAATCTGAAGGTTGTACAAAGTGACATTGATTGATCCATCCATTCTCTACCGAGGTTGGAAGTTCATTCCACCACTGAGGAACAGTTAGTGTGAAGGTTCTTGAAAGGGACGTTGGTTGAGCCACGCTGAGTAGGCACTACTAAGCGGCGGTCATTGATTGATCGTAGATTGCGTGAGGGAACGTACGCTTTCAGGAGAGAGTTGAGGTAGGAAGGTTCTGTTCCAGACAAGGTTTTGTAGGTGAGCATGAAGGCCTTGAATTTGATGCGGGCGTCTACAGGAAGCCAGTGGAGGGAGATGAACGGGGGTGTGACATGGGTTCTCTCGGGCTGGTTGAAGACTGCGTGCTGCAGCATTCTGAATCATCTGAAGGAGTTTGATGGAGCTGGATGGGAGGCCCGAGAGTAGTGAGTTGCAGTAGTCCAGTTTTGAGATAACAAAAGCCTGGACTAGTATCTGTGTAGCCTGTTCAGTGAGGTAGGGTCGGTTTTTCTTGATGCTGTATAGGATGAACCGTGCAGTTGTTAAGATGTGGTCTGTAAAGGTCAAACTGTCATTGAGAATCACTCCAGGGTTCCTGGATGTACAGTTGAGCTGAGCTGGTGGTTGAATGAGGGACAGGCTGGGATGACGAGAAGCTCAGATTTCGCCAGGTTGAGCTTAAGGTGGTGTTCCCTCATCCAGACCGAGATGTCCGACAGGCAAGCAGAGATACGTGCAGAGACGGATGGATCGTCAGACTGGAAGGACAAAAAGAGCTGGGTGTCATCAGCATAGCAATGATATAGTATTAGTGTAGCAAAACTGCAAGGTACATGTCACTTGCTAGTGTGCGCGTAGGGTGTGTTTTTCAGACCACGATATAGTCACTGGACTTACAAAAGTGCAACGAATCCAATTTTTAAAAAGCGTCTTTGAAGCAGTTTGAGGTTGATAAGCAAGATAATCTTGCATGTTAGCTGTCCAGCTAGGGAAAAGGTGGTTGATCTGTGGTTGGTCATCTCAATTAATTGACCTCGTCCTGTAAAAGTGGCCAGTTCTTGGCCATCAGACTTTCAAGTAAAGCTCGGAGCCTCCACTAACGCATGCTTGTGCAGCACCCAGCTATGGAGTTAGATGTTCTGCTAAACTGTTTAGCCAGAAAGCTGCATTCATTCATCAATTAGTACTGACTTGCTCTGAAGTACAGTTTTAGTCATTTCAAGGCAAACAGTACTAATGTGAGGTGGATTATACGAGTGCTTTTAATACAGAGACGGCCATTGTTCGGTGTATAAAAGGTTGGATGTACATGCACATTAAAATGGAGGTTCTGTACATACAGCTGCTGGTAAACACACACGCACACACACACACACACACACACACACACAAAGGACAAAAGAAGCCTACAATATAGCAAACAAGGACGAGCTCCCCATAAATGGAATCAAAGATCAAGATGGTTCATGAAAACAAAGTCGTAAAGTAGCACTGAACACAAGACATGTGATTTTTAAAGTCGTTCATGGATGGCTTATTCTAATTATGCAAATTGAAATCTGGGGCAAATTTCTTAACAAACGTCTTCTTTCAATTTTTTTTGTATGAAACTGACTTGAGGAGTAATACAATACATGTGCTGAGTTTGCGATGTTACTAAATAAACTCCATAGCTTTTGGAGCAGTCATGTTTGCTAAGTTAATTTATTCAAGGATGAAATGCTAGCTATAAACTTTCAACCTCGGAAACTTAATGCTAAGCTGAAAGTACATTTTCGGGTGCACGGTGGCTTAGTGGTTAGCACGTCCGCCTCACACCTTCAGGGTCCGGGGTTCGAGTCCCGCCAGGGCCATGTGTGTGCGGAGTTTGCATGTTCTCCCCGTGTGTCGGGGGTTTCCTCCGGGTACTCCGGTTTCCTCCCCCAGTCCAAACACATGCATGGTAGTCTGATTGGCGTGTCTAAAGTGTCCGTAGTGTATGAATGTGAGTGTGTATGTGAGTTTGCCCTGTGATGGACTGGCACCCTGTCCAGGGTGTACCCCGCCTTGTGCCCCATGCTTCCTGGGATAGGCTCCAGGTTCCCCCGTGACCCTGAAAAGGAGTAAGCAGTTGAAGATGGATGGATGGATGGATGAAAGTACATTTTTTATGCCTAAGTTTTGGCTCCTCTTAAAGGGGGAATAAGGGGGGAATAAAGGGGGAATAAGGGGGGAATAAGGGGGGAATAAGGAGGGAATAAAGGGGGAATAAGGAGGGAATAAGGGGGGAATAAGGAGGGAATAAAGGGGGAATAAGGAGGGAATAAGGAGGGAATAAGGAGGGAATAAGGGGAGAATAAGGGGGGAATAAGGAGGGAATAAAGGGGGAATAAGGGGGGAATATGGAGGGAATAAAGGGGGAATAAGGAGGGAATAAGGAGGGAATAAAGGGGGAATAAGGACATTCTTTTGGAGTAGGGCACCGTGTCGGACACTCACAGCCCATCATGATTTGGCTCAGGTTATTACAGAAAAGAAAAGATGAAACTGTTGAATGTAAATGAGTTCAGCATCAAAAATGACCAACAGTGTGTTTCTCTAACAAAAATGAGTGTGTTAACGCATCTCTCTCTCTCTCTCTCTGTCTCTCTCTCTGTCTCTCTCTCTGTCTCTCTCTCTCTCTCTCTGTCTCTCTCTCTCTCTCTCTCTCTCTCTCTCTCTCTCTCTCTCTCTCTCTCTCTCTCTCTCTCTGTCTCTCTGTCTCTCTCTCTCTCTCTCTCTCAGGCTCCTCCCCCTCCCCGTCTTACTCTCCCCGCCCCCTTCACCTCCTCCTCTATGCTCAGCTCGGTGTGCGTCTCCTCTTTCAGAGGGCGCAAGGGTGGCAGCAAGTCGTGCGCCAAAGCATGCGCGAGCGCCGACATGACTTGCCCGTCGGACAGCGAGCGCATCGTGATCAACTGCGGCGGCGTGCGGCACGAGACCTACCGCAGCACGCTCCGCACGCTGCCCGGCACGCGCCTCTCCTGGCTCACTGAGCCCGACGCATGCAGTAACTTCGACTACGACCCCAAGTCGGACGAGTTCTTCTTCGACCGGCACCCGAGCACGTTCGCCTTCATCCTGAACTACTACCGCACCGGCAAGCTGCACTGTCCCGGCGATGTGTGCGGCCCGCTCTTCGAGGAGGAGCTCGCGTTCTGGGGCATCGACGAGACGGACGTGGAGGCGTGCTGCTGGATGAACTACCGGCAGCACCGCGACGCCGAGGAGGCGCTCGACAGCTTCGAGACGCCCGAGCCGGACGCTCCGGAGGACGAAGCTGCAGCGCTTGCCGGTGGCGGCGGAGGGGGCGGAGCCGACGGAGACCTCAAGCGGCTCTGCCTGCACGAGGACGGCGGCAAGAAGAGCTGGTGGAGCGTGTGGCGGCCGCGCATCTGGGCGCTCTTCGAGGACCCGTACTCATCCAAATACGCGCGGGTGAGTGACGGATCACCGCAAACATGCGGTGCACAGCTCACTCTTACAGAGCCTGTATTCAGCACCCACAGTGGTGCACCCTTCCACTCACACACTCTTTCACACACTCAATGAATTCTGCACCGCTGCATGAACATCTGCAGTGCTGAAGTGAACACATCTCACACACTGAAATGCTCAATTAGGTCCTACAAGCTCAGACATCCGGGTGCGTCTTTTAGCGCTCTATTAAAATGTTAATAACATTGCTTAAATCTTGATAAAGGTGTTCTTCTACCACATGCGTATGTACAGTATACCCACACTCTGATCCATCCTCTGCAGTGATGCGTTACCTCTTACAGTGCTGATGAACAGACCTACAGCCGAAAGAAACTCCGTCTTAATCTCCAAAACCAACCTCGAATGGATCACCCATGTGACCTTCATCATGAATTTGTCTCATAGCACATACAGTCCTGTACCCTGATTTAACCTCTACAGTGCTGCGTTATCTCTTACCGTGTCGTATCGACGCTCAGACTCACAAATAAAGACCCACAATGCATCTTCCAGTTTCTCAGAACTGTACGCCGCCGCGTGTAGCCTTGACCTGACTTGAAACCTGCACGGCTTTAAAACTTTGTTCTACAAGGTAATATGGTCCAAATACACTACACGGTACCGGTATTTCCAGCTGAGGAATACATGTTAAAGTTGCGAAAGATAAGCGAGAAAGGAAAGGCACTTTTTCTCTCGGCGTGTGTGAACTGTCTGGTGCAGTGTAAGGTAAACTCGACATTACAAGGCCAAGGTAGAAATCGGACGAACGGAAACACAACCCCGGGATGATTACGTTCTAATAACCGCAGACGCACAGTGACGATCCTGAGCTGAGCTGAGCTGAGCTGACAGAACTTAAAAGAAATATCCGATTTCATGCTTTAAGTAGGTTTTAGTGGGATAGAAAAGGAGCTCGGTAGACATGTGACTGGATTCCGGTATGACCTCGCATGTTAGATTTCAGAATCCTAGCGTGCTTGAGCTAAAAATGCAAACCCGGGATTAATTCTCAACGTATATAGAGATTTTGAATGCATTCTTTTGGCGCATTGTAACTCGCAGGCTGCGTCTCACCAGCACTTTCCTACGCTCGATTAAATATTTTTCTGCAGTGAGATTGTTCTTTTTGTCACTTTTGCCACTCCGGACATTCAATCTCGTGTTGTCTTACTCTCCGTCTCTCGCTTTCTTTCACCCAGCCATCCATTTCTTGGTCAGATTCAGAATATATGGTTGTGTAGAGCAATACATCCTATACATTTAGGATGATCTCTCTCTCTCTCTGTCTCTCTCTCGCTCTCTCTCTCTCTCTCTCTCTGTCTCTCTCTCTGTCTCTCTCTCTCTCTCTCTCTCACACACGCACACACACACATGCTCATTTATGTTTACAGGGGTCAAACAGCTTAAGGAGATCTGTCATACTCTCACTTTTTGCTAAGTTTGTCAATTGCCGACTTTCCGTACAAACACACATAAAACTCACGTACATTTCATTTAAAACTCTTTTGATATGTTTATATATTGCGTAATAGTGAATTGCATTATTGCCCCCCCACCCCAAAAAATATAAAGTCAATAAAACTCTCAAAAAACGGCCCAGAAGCACCCGCAATTTACCTTCACACACACACACACACACACACACACACACACAC
>JAFFST010045385.1:0-13142 GCA_022414735.1 Noturus placidus
ACGTTCACACTATCCGTCGTGACCCAGATGTGGACGGGTTCCCTTCTGAGTCCGGTTCCTCTCAAGGTTTCTTCCTCGTTTCATCTCCGGGAGTTTTTTCCTCACCACCGTCTCGCTCAATAGAGATATATTCACACACTTAAAATCTCTTTCCTGTGTTTAAATGTTTCTGTAAAGCTGCTTTGAGACGATGTCCAGCGTTAAACACGCTACACAGATCAAATAGAATTGAATTGAAAATGTCCAGAACCGACGAGAGCCTAAATAAAGACGCTAAAACAATGATTTCTAGTATCTCAGGTTTGTAGGTGAGGTGTAATAATATTACACCCGTGCAGTCGGGAACTGCTTACCAGGCAGAGCCAATCACGGAAACTCTGCCGTGATTCCGCAGTAAACAGAACAGTTTTCCGTTTTCAATGAAATCCTTATACAAATCGGTCGTCTGATTTCCCACATGGCCGACATTTTCCTCGTCGATCTGCTGCTCAATGTATTTGAACGCCGACCGGCGCAGGAAAGACAGACAAAACAAACAAAACAGTGTATTTGATTATATTCTAATGAATTATAATCTTAATTAACGTTGTGTGTGAAGTGATAGATTTGACACTTTATTGTAGGACCATTTAATCATTTCAAGTCAGTTTTCATCTGAAGGTGGCGTTTTTGACCATGTTTACCCTAAATGTTGTGGTTTCATCTCGTGTAATAAATATAGTAGCTGACGATAACTGGATATGTGTCTAACGTTAGCTAAGTCAAACACACACTGATGGATTTTACGTCACATGAATGACCCCAAAACATTCTCTATTGACCGTGACAGAAAGTGAGTCCATCTCCATCAACGTATCGCTATACAAAAGGTTTCTACTGCGAGGATTACGATCAGTTCTTTTTTTTTTCGATTTTCTGTGTGATCGCTAGCTAAACGCTCAGCTCAGAGATATCGAATGTGACGTCGCAATGACGTGACGCGCTAGTTATGACGCAGGAGCAGTGAATTATTTGCGTGACACAATATCCAGAGCGTAACCTTAAAGACACTCCATGACATTCAGGGGAAAAACATGCAGCGTGGTCAAATGGCAGCATCGAGGAAAACGAATGAATATTAAAGGGTCTGATACATGACGGTATGATTCAATGACGGTAGCGCAGCGTTGATCTCGCTGTGAACATCACATGATTTCCGTCACAAAACGTCCATGCATTGCGCTTTGTTTTCGTTCGGAAAAACCTCCGTATCCTGCCGAGACACCACAGAGCGGCTGTAAACGACGGCGTGACACAATGCGTCAATAGAAAACGCCCGAGTACGATCTATGGATAAATTTGTTCGTATCCAGGCGGTTAACGACGCCAATTGTTTTGACAAACTAATAAAAGCTAGGGGAGATTTTCTTAACGATAAATATTCAATGATTTTACTGTAAACACATAATTAAACACGATTATTACAGCGTTACGTGAAATTTAACGCTATGCACTTTGAACATGCTACGATTTCCCAAGATACGAAAGATTTACTGAAGAACATATGATATGATATGATATGATCGGGCGGCTGTGTCTCAGTCGGTAGTGCGGGTTGTCCACTAATCCACTAATCGTAGGGTTGGTGGTTGGAATCCCGGCCCGGGTGACCCCATGCCGAAGTGTCCTTGGGCAAGACACTGAACCCTAAGTTGCCCCCGATGGCAAGCTAGCACCTTGCATGCAGCTCTGCTACCATTGGTGTGTGAGTGTGTCTCATTTGTAAGTCGCTTTGGATAAAAGCGTCTGCTAAATGAATAAATGTAAATGTCGATTAAATCGTTCTGTTTGCAGGTAAACCGGCTGACGACGGCACAAAGCTCGGCCTGCTGAAGCTTAAACCCAACACCAAGATTATGATGATGGGCAGCAGAGAGGAAAGTCTGGTATGATTTTTTTCACACCGTGTATTATGGCTTTATTGGTTGCGCCGGTTGTTTTTCTTCCATGGCGAATGTCCAAATTGTTGTCTGTGCTCGGATAGTTCTGGAATTAATTTCATACTTTGTGTGTTTTTTAAAAAAAATAAAATAAAATTTTAAATCGGTCTCTCGTTTGTGTTTTCCCCTGAAGGAAGACATCCTGGCTCCTCCTCCTGAAAGCGATGATGTCATCAATGACTTTGACATCGAAGAGGAAGTGATCGAGGTGGAAAACCGGTGCGTTATTGGAAATGCATCCAAATCACCTGTGTATGTTTATCTGCCGTAATGCCACGTTTGAACCCTTTTTTTTTCCTCCTGTTTATACCTGAACGTTTATATGTAGAGAGGAGAATCTGGCTAAGATCGCACGCCGTGTCAAAGAGTACAAAGTGGAGGAGTTAAACCCACCCAGAGAGGGGAAGAGATTACTCGTGTTAGACGTCGATTACACGCTGTTCGGTGAGACGGGAAGAATCGAGCTAATTTATGAATTGGGATATTTAGTAGATGAACAAATAATGCTTGTTCTATCTATCCATATCTCTCTCTCTCTCTCTCTCTCTATCTATCTATCTATCTATCTATCTATCTATCTATCTATCTATCTATCTATCTTCACTTCATTCCATACTTACACATTTAGCTACTTAAGTCTTAAAGTACTTATTTATTTACGTAGTGCTTACTTAAGTGCATACATACTAACTTATTTACGAACGTACATGCATATGTCCTTACATACCTGCTTAATTACATACGTGCTTACATATGTATATACATACGCACTTACTTATGTCCTTACATACTTATTTATATGTTTGCTTATGTCCATACGTACGCATTTAACTTGCATACTTGTGTCCTAAAGTACTTATTTATTTATATAGTGCTTACTTATGTACATACTAACATTTATGACCTTACTTACATACTTATCTATGTACTTTCCAGCTTATTTCCATAATAACGTACATGTGTGTACATATTTACGCAATTATGTAGTTACTTATTTAATTAGATTTCTATCATATGATTTGTAAATTTACATTTTTACAAAAAGTGCATTTTAGTTCCTTTTTGTTTCTGCACATGGATTCTATTCCTGCCGTAATTTCAGAAAACATCCCGCAGTAACGCCGCGTTTAACTCTGATCCTTTTAAAATAGTTCTCTACGTCATCATCACCCCAGATTCTAAACAAAGTCGGTCCAGATTGAACAACGTTCTTAATGGTGTATATCTTTATCTTGCACTGAGATCGTATTTGTTGCTTATAGCGACTCTTTTTGACTGTTTTTAGACCACAAGTCGTGTGCCGAGACGGGGCAAGAGCTCATGAGGCCGTTCCTCCACGAGTTCCTCACGTCTGCGTACGAAGACTACGACATTGTCATCTGGTGTGAGTGGTCGAGACGTCCTGAGCGTTCACAGTATCATTTACGAGCGTTACGTTTCATGTAACTGTATTAACTTGGTTTTGAAAAAAACGACGCGCGAGTTCGGTAGATTTTCAAGGCGGAAACTCGACTTGGAGTCGACGAGGAACACGTGAAGACATTTAGAGACGTGTTCCTGAAGTTGAGTTGAAGTCGGGCGACGTGACAAATATCATATTTCTAGGAATAAAGGAATAAAGGAATTTCTAGGATGGTATATATAAATATATATATATATATATATATATATATATATATATATATATATATACACACAGTATCTCGCAAAAGTAAGTACACCCCTCACATGTGTGTAAATATGTGATGATATGTTTTGATGTACAACACTGAAGAAGTGACACTGTGCTACAATGTAAAGTAGTGAGTGTACAGCTTGTGTAACAGTGTCAATTTACTGTCCCCTCAAAATAACTCAACACGCACACATTAATGTCTAAACCACTGGAAAACAAAAGTAAGTACACCCCGCACATGTGTGTAAATATTTGATGAAAAGATATCATGTACAACACTGAAGAAATGTCATATGTGAAAATGTCCAAATTGAGCCCAATTAGCCATTTTCCCTCCCCGGTGTCATGTGACTTGTTAGTGTTACAAGGTCTCAGGTGTGAATGGGCAGCAGGGGTGTTAAATTGGGTGTCGTTGCTCTCACACTCCCTCATACTGGTCACTGGAAGTTCAACATGACACCTCATGGCAAAGAACTCTCTGAGGATCTGAATAAAAGAATTGTTGCTCTAAATAAAGATGACCGAGGCTTTAAGAAGATTGCCAAGACACTGAGCTGCAGCACGGTGGCCAAGACCATACAGCGGTTTAACAGGACAGGTTCCACTCAGAACAGGCCTCGCCATGGTCCACCAAAGAAGTTGAGTGCACGTTCTCAGCATCATATCCAGAGGTTGTGTTTGGGAAATAGACGTATGAGTGCTGCAGCATTGCTGCAGAGGTTGAAGGGGGTGGGGGGTCAGACTGTCAGTGCTCAGACCATACGCCACACACTGCATCAAATTGTTCTGTGTGGCTGTCGTCCCAGAAGGAAGCCTCTTCTAAAGATGATGCTCAAGAAAGCCCGCAAACAGTTTGCTGAAGACAAGCAGACTAAGAACATGGATTACTGGAACCAAGATAAACTTATTTGGTTCAGATGGTGTCAAGCCTGTGTGGCGGCAACTAGGTGAGGAGTACAAAGACAAGTGTGTATTGTCTACAGTCACGCATGGTGGTGGGAGTGTCGGCACCTGGGGAGCTACAGTTCACTGAGGGAACCATGAATGCCAACATGTACTGTGACATACTGAAGCAGAGCATGATCAGTACGCAGTATTCCAGCATGATAACGACCCCAAACACATCTCCAAGACCACCACTGTCTTGCTAAAGAAGCTGAGGGTGAAGGTGATGGACTGGCCAAGCATGTCTCCTGACCTAAACCCTATTGAGCATCTGTGGGGCATCCTCAAACGGAAGGTGGAGGAGCACAAGGTCTCTAACATCCACCAGCTCCATGATGTCATCATGGAGGAGTGGAAGAGGACTCCAGTGGAACCTGTGAAGCTCTGGTGAACTCCATGCCCAACAGAGTTAAGGCAGTGCTGGAAAATAATGGTGTCCTCACAAAATATTGACACTTTGGGCCCAATGTGGACATTTTCACTTAGGGGTGTACTCACTTTTGTTGCCAAAAGTAGAGATTAATGTGTGTGTGTTGAGTTATTTTGAGGGGACAGTAAATTTACACTGTTACACAAGCTGTACACTCACTACTTTACATTGTAGCACGGCGTCATTTCTTCAGCGTTGTACATGAAAACATATCACATATTTACACACACGAGGGGTGTACTTACTTCTGTGAGATACTGTATGTGTGTGTATATGTATTTATAAATAAATAAATAAAAAGTTTATCTTGATATCTCAGGAAAGCATTTTGTAACATAATTTATGGCGATATCGATATTCTAGCGTCATATCACCCAGCTCTCACTGCGACTCGCTGAAAAGCCGTTTGAGCGAGTACGCATGGCGGCTTTGACTTTTTAAATGATTTAATCAAATTAATAACCGCTTTGTCTTCCTAAAGTTTGTTTCAATGGAAAAGAAGTATTTCTGCTGAAAGAAACATTTCCTTTGGACGTCATATTTGCGTCCCTGTCATAATTGTTTTTGGGTTTTTTTTGCTACACGATGTCATTGGTCAATGATGTATTCCACACATGCACATATAACAGCACTTATTATGATCCATCCATCCATCTTCAACCGCTTACTCCTTGTCAGGGTCACGGGGAACCTGGAGCCTATCCCAGGAGGCATCGATTGTGCCCTGCGATGGATTGGCACCCTGTCCAGGGTGTACCCCGCCTTGTGCCCGATGCCTCCTGGGGACTTATTATGATATTTAACATTAATTTATCACTTTAATCTTGTCATTTCGGATGGATGAAAATACAAACTCTGTGTTTTTTGATATCTGTGGTTCCTTTACAGCTGCAACAAGCATGAAGTGGATCGATGCCAAAATGAAGGTGGGTACGTCCAGATAGCGCTTCTATTGACTGTGAACGAAAAAATCCCAAAATGACTTCTTGAAAGCTTATTATTTCTGTTTGTGTGTGTGTGTGTGTGTGTGTGTGTGTGTGTGTGTAATATCCCAGGAGCTGGGTGTGTCGGATAACTCTAACTACAAGATCACCTTCATGCTGGATAGTGGAGCCATGATCACAGTTCACACACCTAAGAGAGGCGTGGTGGAGGTGAAGTACTGTACTATACTATAAAACTTATTTTATTTAATTTACCGTAGCACTGCTGTCCGCTCTGGGCATTCTCCTCCATCCTCTCCCATCCACATCCATGTTTCCACTCGGATGTTTTTTGTTTTTCGTGCCATTCTGTACAGAAGCTCTCTAGAGACTGTTGTTTGTGGAAAATCCCAAGAAAATCATCAGTTTCTGATTCAGAAATACTCGGACTAATCCGGTCAAGATCACCGAGATTTTCTCTGCGTTTCGATGGGAGGATTAACTGAAGCTCTTCCGTGATTTTACTCAAAATGATCCTTGCACGTTGGATTGTTCGATGGTTGGATGGTTGCACGTTGGATGGTTGGATCGTTGGATCGTTGGATGGTTAGATGGTTGCACATTGGATGGTTGCACAGTTGCACGGTTGCACGTTGGATGGTTGCACATTGGACGGTTGGATGGTTGCACGTTGGACGGTTGGATGGTTGCACGTTGGACGGTTGGATGGTTGCACGTTGGACGGTTGGCTGGTTGCACGTTGGCTGGTTGCAGGTTGGATGGTTGGATGGTTGCAGGTTGGATGGTTGCAGGTTGGATGGTTGGATCGTTGGATGGTTGCACGTTGGATGGTTGCACGTTGGATGGTTGCACGTTGGATCGTTGCACGTTGGATCGTTGCACGTTGGATGGTTGCACGTTGGATCGTTGGATGGTTGCACATTGGACGGTTGGATGGTTGCACGTTGGATCGTTGGATGGTTGCACGTTGGACGGTTGGAGGGTGGCAGGTTGGATGGTTGAATGGTTGCAGGTTGGATGGTTGGATGGTTGCAGGTTGGATGGTTGAATGGTTGCAGGTTGGATGGTTGGATGGTTGCAGGTTGGATGGTTGGATCGTTGGATGGTTGCAGGTTGGATGGTTGGATCGTTGGATGATTGCAGGTTGGATCGTTGGATGGTTGGATCGTTGGATGGTTGGATGGTTGGATCGTTGGATGATTGCAGGTTGGATGGTTGGATCGTTGGATGGTTGCACGTTGGATGGTTAGATGGTTGCACATTGGATGGTTGGATGGTTGCACGTTGGACGGTTGGATGGTTGCACGTTGGACGGTTGGATGGTTGCACGTTGGCTGGTTGCACGTTGGATGGTTGGATGGTTGCACGTTGGATGGTTGGATGGTTGGATCGTTGGATGGTTGGATGGTTGGATCGTTGGATGATTGCAGGTTGGATGGTTGGATCGTTGGATGGTTGCAGGTTGGATGGTTGGATGGTTGCAGGTTGGATCGTTGGATGGTTGGATGGTTGCAGGTTGGATGGTTGCAGGTTGGATGGTTGCAGGTTGGATGGTTGGATCGTTGGATGGTTGCAGGTTGGATGATTGCAGGTTGGATGATTGCAGGTTGGATGGTTGGATGGTTGGATGGTTGGATCGTTGGATGGTTTGATGGTTGGATCGTTGGATGGTTGGATGGTTGCAGGTTGGATCGTTGGATGGTTGCAGGTTGGATGGTTGGATCGTTGGATGGTTGGATGATTGCAGGTTGGATGGTTGCAGGTTGGATGGTTGGATCGTTGGATGGTTGGATGGTTGGATCGTTGGATGATTGCTGGTTGGATCGTTGGATGATTGCAGGTTGGATGGTTGGATGGTTGGATGGTTGGATCGTTGGATGGTTGCAGGTTGGATGGTTGCAGGTTGGATGGTTGGATCGTTGGATGGTTGGATGGTTGGATCGTTGGATGATTGCTGGTTGGATCGTTGGATGATTGCAGGTTGGATGGTTGGATGGTTGGATGGTTGGATCGTTGGATGGTTGCAGGTTGGATGGTTGCAGGTTGGATGGTTGGATCGTTGGATGGTTGGATGGTTGGATCGTTGGATGATTGCTGGTTGGATCGTTGGATGATTGCAGGTTGGATGGTTGGATGGTTGGATCGTTGGATGGTTGCAGGTTGGATGGTTGGATCGTTGGATGGTTGGATGGTTGGATCGTTGGATGATTGCAGGTTGGATGGTTGGATCGTTGGATGGTTGCAGGTTGGATGGTTGGACGGTTGCACGATCAGTGCAGCCGTTTGAAAGATTATATTTCTGTGTCGGATTCGGTTTTATCGCAGAATGGTTTTTGTTTTTAATCGTGTTGGACGTGCGAGGTTTACACCCGCAGTACCGCTGCAAATAAAACCGCAAAACAGATTTGAGTGGATTGTATTGATTCTTAGGTGAAGCCGCTCGGAGTGATCTGGGGAAAGTACGGCGAGTTTTACAACCGAAAGAACACCATCATGTTCGACGACATCGGGAGGAACTTTCTCATGAACCCACAAAATGGACTGAAGGTACGAGAAGCCGCTCCACACTGCACTACACTACTATATCTCCGATATACAGAAAACATACAAACTCTTCTTATTATCCTCCTTCTTTTTCTTATTCTTTGTGTCTGCGTGTAGATTAGACCGTTCATGAAGGCGCACTTAAACCGAGAGCGAGACAAGGAGCTTCTCAAACTGTCTCACTACCTGAAGGAGATCGCCAAGCTGGACGACTTTTCAGCTCTCAACCACAAGCACTGGGAAAGGTTCGTGTAAACGACGCTCCGACAAAACGACAAACCTATTCACGTGTTTTCCAGACAAAAACGACTCGCGGTCTAATCCGAGTCTATAGCCAGGGCTGGACGGTGGCAGTCTGCCTGCGTCCGAGCTTCCGCTGCGTGTACATATACATATCCTTCTGGGAGAATAGAAGCTTCCTTTCCCTTTTATTCATTAAACGGGTCGTGTACGAGCGTATCCTCGAAGTTAAAATAATCAAGAAGAGATAAAATTTATAAACAGAAATAAACATGTATTAAAAGCTAGTTAATGTATTAAATCTTGTCATGTGCTGCGTGTTAAAACGTAACAGTTACGTCAGTGCGTGTTCATCATGACTGCGTTACCTGCTGGATGGAAATCTCACTACTGAGAAGATCTGATGATGATGGTGTTTACCTTTGACCCCTGCAGGTACCTCTCAAAGAAGCAGAGCCAGTGAAGTAGCTGGAGAGTTCATCCTCAAGAACATGTGATGCTGGATACCTGCAAGGTGTCACCAAACATCTCTCTCTCTCTCTCTCTCTCTCTCTCTCTCAAGGGAAAAGGACTTGAAACACTCACCTTTACAGTTCCACAGGTGTGCTGAATAAACGAGAAGAAGCGCTCCTCACTCTGAGCCACTGAACAGAACAGTCTCAGAAAAGGGTACATTTAATAAATAAATAAAGTCTTGCTTGGTGCGAGTAGAATTACATCCACAAACCCACACATTTTCTTTTCACTTCTTATTTTTGAGAGAATATCCCACATTAATGTGACGTTTCTTTTACAGCTAACTTCTACGTTTAAGAAGCGGCGTGTGTTGAATATTTCAGTTCGTGTTTATGAATTTTTGTGTAATGGCCTGGGGAAGCGTTTTACATGGTCACACGTGACCTTTTAAACCTTTTCAACTAAACGGAAAACACGATAAAAAAAAAAAAAAAAAAAAACACGATGAGGAAAACCCAGAAACTAAAGTGTGGGAAACACCACAGCGAAAAACATGACCATAACAACACAAAAACACCACGACGTCACAACAAAACATGACGACAACAACAGAACTAAATAATACAGCAGAACTAAAAACACAACACCACAAATAAACACAACAAATCAGAACATAATCACAAAATCTAAAAACAAAACATGCAATAATCTCTCTCGCCCACTCTGACTCTCTCTCTGACTCTCTCCCCATTCACTCACACTCCCGCCCCCTCACTCTCACTCTCTCTCCCCCACACTCTCTCTCGCTCTCTCCATCTCTCCCTCTCTCTCCCTCTCCCCCACTCTCTCTCTCTCTCCCTCTCTTTCTCCCACTTTCACTCTCTCCCCCTCTCTACCCCACTCTCTCGCTCTCTCCCATTCTCACTCTCCCTCTCTGACTCTCTCTCTCCCATTCACTCTCTCTCTCTCTGACTCTCTCTCTCTCCCCCTTCTCTCTCGTTTTTTCCTCCAGAAATGAAGCTGATTATGTTTATTTTTATAACTCTGCAGTAAAGTTGTTAAAGCCAGTAAACGGAGGACAGGGAGTATCTTAACAGTTTACATAAATACTGTTTCTGGTATTTATTTTGGACTTATTTAATGATTTGTTTACGGTGTTGTAGCTTTTGTGTTAGCCGAGTTGAGCGTTGAGTCGAATCGAGTGGTTTTAGTTTGGCAGCAAATGATTTACAAAAACAAAAACTTTTTTTGAGAACTTTTATACTTTGTTTCTGTGTATATAGTGATATGAACTCGTGTAACCTCAAGTCGCTTCCTGTCCTCTCGTGGTATTGTCATTTTATTTTTATTCCAACAACACTGACATGAGCAATGAGTCTATGGACGCAACTCGAGTTTAAATAAATAAAAATGTAAAAAAAAAAAAAAAAGAAATGGTTTTGTAGTGCGTGAATGTGAGCATTTCTTGTTGAATAATAAAGCACAGTATGTTACGCTCCGCTCCGAAACTATTGGAACGACGAGGCCATTTTATTTGTGCTGTTCACAAAACATCTGTCCAGGGTGTACCCCGCCTTGTGCACGATGCCTCCTGGGATAGGCTCCAGGTTCCCCGTGACCCTGATAAAGGAGTCATCTGGTTTTTAGATCAAAAGCCGGAGATGAGATGAGACGAGAGTTTAGGATTTCATCTTTTATTTCCTGGTGTTTACATCCAGACGTGTTCAGCAACATAAAACACAGAACCTTTTGTATTAGACCAGACAATTTTTAGGAGAGCAAAAGTATAGGAACAGATCAGACTTAAAGTAAACAGCACTCAATATTTTAAGGTTGCGCATCCTTTACTTGCAGTAACTGCATCAATCCTGCGACTCACTGACCCCAAACGGCTGGTTTCTTCTTCTATGAAGCTTCTCCAGGTTTTTACTGCAACTTCCTTCAGTAGATGTTTGTTTCTGGGGGTTTCTCCCATCAGTCTCGTCTTCAGGAGGTGAGATGTTGATCAGCTGGGTGAAGGTCTGCTGATTGACTTGTCCAGTCTAAAACCTTCCACTTTTCCCCCTGATGTCCCCTGTATTGAGGAGGCTTATGTGGCGGCTGTGTCTCAGTGGGTAGAGCGGGGTGTCCACTAATCCACTAATCGTAGGGTTGGAGGTTCGAATCCCGGCCCGGGTGATCCCATGCCGAAGTGTCCTTGGGCAAGACACTGAACCCTAAGTTGCCCCCGATGGCAAGCTAGCACCTTGCATGCAGCTCTGCTCCCATTGGTGTGAGTGTGTGTGTGTGAATGGGTGAATGAGACACAGTGTAAAGTGCTTTGGATAAAAGCGCTATATAAGTGCACCCTTTACCATTTAGGTGGAAGAGTGTTTTGGATCGCCGTTGAAATTCCTCTCGATTCATTTGGATGCGTTTCTCTGTAAATTTTCAGACAAAATGTTCCTGTAAGCTTCTGAAATCATTCTGCTGCTACCATCATGAGTTCCTTCTTCAATAAAGATTATTGAGAATGTTCCAGAAGTAGCCATGCAAGCCCAAGCCATGACACTACCTCCACCATGTTTCACAGATGAGCTCGTATGTTTTGGATCACGAGCAGATCCTTTCTTTCTCCGTGCTTTGGACTTTCCATCACTTTGGTGGCTCGTTTCTGTATTTCTTTGTGAATTCCAGTCTGGCTTTCTGATTCTTACTGCTGATGAGTGGCTTACATCGTGTGGTACGGCCTCGGTATCTCTGCCCTTGAAATTTTTCTTGAACTGTGGATTGTGAGACCTTCACCTCAGCCCTGTGGAGGTGGTTTCTGTCATCAGCTGCTGTAGTTTTCCGTGGCCGACCCGTTCGGTGTCCGTTATTCCGTACACCAGTGATTTCTATATTTTTCAGGACATTCCATATTATTATATTGGCTATACCCAATTCCGCTGATAGCTTTTTCCTCTTCCCAGCTTCAAAATGGCTCGCTTAGAATGTGTCCCATAGACAGATTTCTGGTCTTTATGATGGTTTATTCTTTTTAACATCAAATGCAGTCTTCACAGGTGAAACTGTGTCAATCTAATAAAAAACATGTCAGTCACATGTTCCAATATTTTTGCTCGTTTGTTCATCCCAAACCCAAATGTCTTCAGTCTACAGCGAAAAAGAAAAAAGAATCGGCCTTGTTGATTCTGAGGGGACTGTAATAATCAGTGTCTACAGTAACAACTTGTTCACAGGGACACGTTTAGCTAATGCTGCATTCGACTAAATATCGGAACACTGAATTTCCAACCTTGGAAAAAAAACAAAGATTCCTCAAGTTGGAATTTCTACTTGGAATTTCGAGAAGTTCTCCAACCTCAGAGTTCTCCGTTTCGAGCACGTAAATGCGTTATAAACTCATGATCGCTAACGTTAGCGGGTTAGTCGTGTGTTTTTTCCCCCATGTCGTAGCTTGAAAATGAAGGAAAATTTCCCACGTCCACGTTTATTTGAGCGCAGCAGAACCTTTACGAACATAAACCTCGGTATCGGAGCTTTGTTTATTTGTCATTGTAACCACCGTGGGGGGAAGTGTTCAGGACTTCCGCGTATGTGGCGAGCTAAATTGTCACATAACTTTGAAAAAAAGAAAAACAGACGGGTTTCTGAAGTGTCATTCTTTAATAAATAATAAATACTGGCGAATTGCTGTAGTATAACAGGAATAAAACAATATCACACCACCATAACACTGACGGATCCACAGCTGTCGTACTGTCAAAACTAGCAGGATGTATAATGGAGGGAAGCGGCATGTTTTCTTCTTGCCCTGTTAAAAAGAAAAAATATATTTCATCCATCCATCCATTTTCTATACCACTTACCCTTCCTTCAGGGTAAACATATATACACATGTATGTATGTATGTATGTATGTATGTGTATATATATATATATATATAT
>JAFFST010045387.1:18522-29698 GCA_022414735.1 Noturus placidus
TAATAAACACCTTCATTTACAAATTGCATTTTGTGTTTACTTGTGTTATCCTTGACTATTGTTTAAATTGGTTTGATGTTCCGAAACACTTAAGTGTGAAAAACATGCAAAGGAACAGGAAATGAGGAAGGGGGCAAACACTTTTTCACACCACTGTATATGCCTTATCGGTGTATACCGAGTACCGGATTATTAACTACACTAATTGATTAACTACTAAACCAGAGTACAAAACAATAAACAGGGCAGAAATAAGGATTAAGGAGTAAATCCAATCCAACATGTGTATTAGTTTTAAGCCGGATCATTCCAACTGATCCGCAATGTTGTTTAGACTTGAACAGATTGAGTCTGAATCACTTCTAATGGAAATCCGGCTAACTGTGAGTCCAACATCGATTACCATATCTGAGCTGAGCTACCAAAACAGGAACGTAACAATGAAAAAAAAATTATATGTCGTTGAGACGAGATGGTGGTTCAATATAGCTCAGCTCCTGTGTGAAAAAACAAAATCACCTGTCCTGTTGCCAGATTACCAAGTATTCCAGGAACCATTTCAGGAACCTTGCAACTATGCCTTTGAAGACTCACAGCTCTTAAAACTCAGAACCTGCATGATTCAGAACCTCAGGAAGTTCCAAGAACTAGGAACACTTGGCCAGAATATAAAAGGCATTTAAAAAGAGAACTGCATGGTTCAGAGACTCTGAGATTCAGAAATTGTAAAGCTCAGAACATCTGAGCTTCACAGCCAGCAAGACTCAGAACTTCTAAAAGTCAGAAACTTTGAGATTCAGAACCTCAGAGACTTAGAACAGTCGATATTCAGAACCTCCACGTCACAGGACATCAGAGACTCAGAACCTGTTCCAAGATTACCTGCTGACATTTCAGGAACCAATTCAGGAACCATGCTTCTATGCCTTTTGTTTAAACATCATGATTATCTTCTGGCTGGCATGATGCTCCCTGTGGTATTGCGTCTCAGCCATGAGCAGATATTGGCGTGTGTGTGAGGGAGGAAGTGGACTCGTTAGCATGATGCTCCTCAACATAGCTGCATGATTGATGTGATTCTAAGCTGCTTAGATTTCTTCCATCTGGCTTTAGTGTTTATGGAATCATGCACAGAGGTCTGTTGATCACTCACACACACACACACACACACACACACACACACACACACACACACACAAAAGCAGGGGGAGGAGAATGATCAAGAGAGGGGCAGGGCCACCAACAACAATAATCCCCTGTAATCTGGTTTTATGGACTATTAAGGCTCCATTATTTAATCTCAGCAGCTTTATGGTTGTGAGACACCTTGAGTGAGAGAGAGAGAGAGAGAGAGAGAGAGATGCAGACAGCAGGTTATTAGACATAAAAAAAAAAAAAACAGGTGAACTGAATGAGAGCATCTGATATTTAGAACCTGGGACATTTAGAACATCTAAGATTCAAAACCCTCAAAGAATAAGGGCTTGCTAGACTCCAGAACCTAAAAAAAAAATCTAAAACAGAACTTCACATCTGAGCTCTGTGAAACTCACAGCCTTAAAAATTCAGAACCTGCACCAGTCAGAACCTCAGCAAGTTCTGAGAACCATCAAGACTTGGCCAGAACCCAGAAGGCATTTAAAATAGAACAGAAATTCTAAAGTTCAGAACATCTGGAGATTCACAACCTGCATGACTCAGAACTTCTAAAATTCAGAAATTCCAAGATTCAGAACTTTAACAAACTCACAGATTCCAATATTCCGAACCTCAGAGACTCAGAACCTGCAAATATTTGAACATCTGAAACTCAGAATAACTGAGATTCATAAACTCAGAGATTCAGAACTTTGGAGCCTCTATGACTCAGAACATCTGAGGTTCAGAACCTTAGAGACTAAAAAGACCAGAAATCTCAGAGATTCAGAATATATGAGATTTAGAAATTTAGAGTGTCCGAGCTTGCAAAACCCAAAACATCTGAGATTCAAAAACTCAAAGATTCAGTAAATCTAAGATTCAAAAAAAGTGAGATTAAAAACATCTGAGATGCAGAACTTGCAAAACTCATAATTTCCCATGTCCAAAAGACTCAGAACATCTGGAATTCAGAACCTGAAAGACTTGGGCAGAACGCAGATGACATGTAAAAAAGCACAATGCACAGCTCACAAGCTTATTCTTCAGACTTCTGATGTAACAGTTTACGACACTGTTACAACCTACTGGGCTGAAGTCATCAAATGATGGTTCTCAGGGTTCTCAAATCATGACAAGAGATAGATTAAAGAAGGGTGCATCCTTCTGTCTGTCCTCTAAAGAGCATTGATTCCCCCTTAATCACCTGACCAATGACACAGCCCCCCGCTTTGGAAGGAAAAGAACATTTGTTCCGGCTCACTATTCCCAAGCAGTGCTCATTTTCTTTTTTTTTTTTTAATGTTGTCTATGAATTTACTCAAGTGTTCGTGAAAGCCAACAGAAAAAAAAAAAACTTTTAAATGAGCTGTAGCATTTCAGTGCAGATACTTTCCGAGGCGAGTGGGGGCTTTTTGAGATGAACGCTGCGATGAGGGCCAGATGACGGAATATGAAGCGTACAATTATCTCCCATTCACTTCTCCTGCTATTACACAGAGTTAAAGGGCCTGCATTGAACTGAATATAACTTCTGACTAATGCGTTCCATCAGGAGGGGAGGGCTATTCATGGAAGCCACTGAGCCCATCTGTGCGAGCATCATCCTTTCATACTGTAGCTGTCAAATTTGTATGGTCACGTCACAATTTCTAACACTAGTCTATCCATCCATCCATCCATCCTCTACTGCTTACTCCTTTATCAGGGTCACAGGGAACCTGGAGCCTATCCCAGGAGGCATCAGGCACAACGCGGGGTACACCCTGGACAGAGTGCCCGAACACTAGTCTAGTATTCCATCAATGATGTTTACTGAAAAACAACCTGATGAAGGGGCACGGTGTCTTAGTGGTTCGCACAATTGCCTCGCACCTCCCAGGTTGGGGGTTCGAGTCTTGACTCTGCTCTGTGTGCAGAGTTTGCATGTCCTCCTCATGGTTCCAGGTTTTCTCTGGGTACTCCAGTTTCTTCCAGCAGTCCAAAGACATGCATTGTAGGCTGATTGGCATTTCCAAATTGGCCGTAGTGTGTGAATGTGCCCTGCGATGGGTTGGAAACCTGTCCAGGGTGTCCAACCGACTTGTAGCCAGAGTTCCCTGTGATAGACTCCGGGTACCCCTGCGAGGGTTAAGGAACCTGGATGGATGGAAGTCCCAAAGTACAGCTTTACCTCTGAGTGTTACAAACGCGGACACTGGCGACTCCTTCCATAAACACTGAAACAAATAACTAAACAAACATCTCCTTCCAGAAAACTTTCTATCCAGAATTCAACAGAATATCCTGCCATACATCTTCAAGAGGAATCAAAATTGCTGGGAAGGTGGAACTATTCTCATGTATTGAAACTAGAATTAGATCACAAGTTCGCAAACTATATTTATATCTTCCAAAAGTTTTTGCCCCGCTGTATTCTGTTTCCTGAGCCCAAGGTCGGTCCACTGGGAGAACAGACACAGCATTTTTCTGTCCTTTGAGGACAGAGTAAAAATGTTTCTGGTCTAAAAACAGGATTGCTCCTGCAGTTTCCATGCAAGCACATATAGAAAGGAAAAGGAAGGGGTGTGTGTGTGTGTACGTGTGTTAGTTAAATCCCTGCACCACTGCAGCATCAGCCAAACTCACTATTTATATCCAGAACCTAAAATTATTGAGATGTCAAGATAGCAGTTTCACACATTCGAATAATCAAGAAATGATTCTGGCCTTGTTTGGGGGCGGGGCTTATAGTCACAGGTTTGTTTTCACATGGAACCACATATCAAGTGTACGATTCTGTGAAAGAAAATTTTCTTTCCTCATATACTGTAGGTTAATGGGTTCATTGTTTATTGTTAGTACAAACACTCGAGCGACTAAGAGTACCAACTACAAACAACGATCTGTTCTTGTGTAAGATTTTTAGCTATGGGGTGCATTTTGCTTCGCAATGTAACAGCACTAGGCTAAATGCAATTTGTCTTCCATTGTTGAATTGCCAGCTATAGAAGAGAATCTCAAAGATGGCAAACAATGCCATCAAAAACAAACAAACAACACATATGTAAACAAGAAAGTTGTGATTGAGTTGTGAGCAAAGACTTGCTTACTCATTGGATTACAGTGCATCCAAAAAGTATTCACAGCGCTTCACTTTCCCCACATTTTGTTATGTTACAGCCTTATTCCAAAATGGATTCAATTAATTATTTTCCTCAAATTCTACAAACAATACCCCATAATGACAACGTGAAAGAAGTTTTATTTGAAATCTTTGCAAATTTATTAAAAATAAAAAAGCACATGTACATAAGTATTCACAGCCTTTGCTCAATACTTTGTTGAAGCACCTATGGCACCAATTATAGCCTCAAGTCTTTTTGAGTATGATGCTACAAGCTTGGCACACCTATTTTTGGGCAGTTTCTCCCATTCTTCTTTGCAGGTCCTCTCAAGCTCCATCAGGTTGGATGGGGAGCGTCGGAGCACAGCCATTTTCAGATCTCTCCAGAGATGTTCAATGGGGTTCAAGTCTGGGCTCTGGCTGGGCCACTCAAGGACATTCACAGAGTTGTCCTGTAGCCACTCCTTTGTTATCTTGGCTGTGTGTTTAGGGTCATTGTCCTGTTGGAAGATAAACCTTCACCCCAGTCTGAGGTCCAGAGCTGTGGACCAGGTTTTCATCAAGGATGTCTCTGTACATTGCTGCATTCATCTTTCCCTCGATCCTGACTAGTCTCCCAGTTCCTGCTGCTGAAAAACATCCCCACAGCATGATGCTTCCACCACCATGCTTCACCACCATGATTCAGTGTGCCTGGTTTCCTCCAGACATGATGCTTGCCATTCAGGCCAAAGAATTCAATCTTTGTTCAATCTTTGTTCTGAGAGTCCTTCAGGTGCCTTTTAGCAAACTCCAGGTGAGCTGTCATGTGCCCTTTACTGATGAGAGGCTTCCGTCTGGCCACTCTACCATACAGGCCTGATTGTTGGAGTGCTGCAGAGATGGTTGTTCTTCTGAAAGGTTCTCCTCTCTCCACAGAGACACGCTGGAGCTCTGTCTGAGTGACCATCAGGTTTTTGGTCACCTCCCTGACTAAGGCCCATCTCTCTCGATCGCTCAGTTTGGCCGGACGGCCAGCTCTATGAAGAGTCCTGCTGGTTTCAGACTTCTTCCATTTACGGATGATGGAGGCCACTGTGCTCATTGGGACCTTCAATGCTGCAGAAATGTTTCTGTACACTTCCCCAGATCTGTACCTCGATACAATCCTATCTCGGAGGTCTACAGACAGTTCCTTGGACTTCATATAGACAGGTGTTTGCCTTTCCAAATCATGTCCAGTCAACTAATTCAGTTGGTGGACTCCAATACCACAGGTGGACTCCAATCAAGTTGTAGAAACATCTCAAGGATAATCAGTGGAAACAGGATGCACCTGAGCTCAATTTTGAGTGTCATGGCAAAGGCAAATACTTATGTACATGTGCTTTTTTTGTTTTTTTATTTTTAATACATTTGCAAAGATTTCAAACAAACATCTTTCACGTTGTCATCATGGGGTATTGTTTGTAGAATTTTGAGGATAATAATTAATTTAATCCATACTGGAATAAGACTGTAACATAACAAAATGTGGGAAACGTGAAGCCCTGTGAATACTTTCCGGATGCACTATAACTCGCTAATAATAAGCCTTTCCCCGACTTGAAACAGGAAGTCAAACAGGAACGCAAATGTGAAAAAGACCTAAGCGAGCACCGTGCTTGTTCGTGCTAGCGGTTATTGTCCAGGGTCTCAGTGGACGAGTATAACAGACTGATTGTTCAGTGAGCCGGATGAAAGAAAAGTGGAATAAATGGATGTTGGACACCGAGGTCACTAATACACTGTGCTTGTCACAAGAATATAAAGTCTTAACAATGAACACTGGAGACTCTTTTTTTTCCAAGAATCCTCCCTACTGCTTTCAGCTTCATTTTATCTCTCTAAAGCATTTCAGGATTGTTTTTCCAATTAAAAAATGTGAGAAAAAAAATCAAGAATATACTGCGAACTGCATACATATTATTTCACACTTTACTCTTTTCAACAATTATCAATCAAAAGTTTATTTTATTACACAATTAGTAATTAAAATGATTCATTAAGAGTTCATATGTCTGAAATTTGGTGAGTAAATTAAATAAGAAAGGAAACACTTAATCACCCTTAACCCGAGTGTTATATTCCTCTTCTACCATGGCAATTCACCAATGATTACAATTGTTACTCGTTAAAGAATGCTTTTTTATCTGTTTAGAGGTACACGCTGTGTAATATGCCAAAAGAAATTAGTTCCTGTACTCAATTACGTTATAGCATGTTATCCTTTCGAAAAATGCCAACACTGGAGACTCCTTCCATAAATGTTAAATAAGCATCTCCTGTTGCTATAGAAACTATAATCTGTGGTAGAATTACAAATAGTTAGATCAATTACGTCCATTTTCCATACCGCTTATCGTATACAGGGACATGGATGAGCCTGGAGCATATCCCTGGGAACTCAGGGCACAAGGTGGGGATGGGGTGCCAACTCACTGCACACACAATCACATACTACTGTAACGAAACAGTACTGGAGACGGATGCAGGCGCAGATCAAGGTCTTTATTATACACTTAACACAGAAAAACAAGAAACTGGAATTGTGGTATGAACCGAGAGCAGGTATGAAACAAGACCGCTTAGAATGTTAACCCATTTAACACTACAATATACAACCATTAACGCAAACACAGTGCCATCTGCTGGCCGTGGCGTGACAGAGCCCCCCCCCCCCCTCCTAAGGCACTCCTCCTCCAACGGGGGTCCTGGGCCCCTTGGAAAGCTATCTCTCGCTGCCACAGAAAACAAGGCAGACTCCACTGGGCAGCAGACTGGTGGAGAACAATCTCCGGCGGCACAGGAATGCTGGGCGGCGCCCCCGGCAGCACTGGAATGCTGGATGACACCCCCAGCAGCACTGGAACGCTAGACGACGCCCCCAGCAGGACTGGAACGCTGGACGATGCCCCCAGCAGGGCTGGAACGCTGGACAACGCCTCCAGAAGCACTGGAACGCTGGACAACGCCCCCAGCAGGACTGGGCAGCAGGACACCCTCCTCAGCTGGGCTGGACAGCGGGACATCTTCCACGGCTGAGCTAGACAGCGGGGCAGCCTCCTCGTCTGGGCTGGAGAGCGGGACAGCTTTCTCAGCAGGCTGAAGCTCCACAGCCAAGACCCTGCCGTAGGCCCCTGGTTGGAGCTCTGAGGTCTGAGGTCACCAGGTTTATCAGTGGTATCTCTTTGCTAGTTCGCAGACCTTTTGACCAATCAGAGTCCAGAATTCATCATGTTTTATTATATATTATACGGTTACAAATTTTATGGCAAAATCGATGTGCTTAAAACATGCTATAGATGTGAACATACGATGTTTAAACAATTTACTAAATTAGCAAAATTACAATGAGATATGACACGATATTGTAGTCTTAAAATGAGGCACGGTGTAACTTATCCACATCACATTCATAATATAAATCTGAACAAGGAACACAATTATAAAAAGTTATGCAAAGAGGTACATTACAGTCTTTGTTCTGTCCCTGAAAATTGTGCTTAGCTCGACAACAATGAAAGTTCTGTCGTGTTTCTGGGATTTAATAAAACCAGGCTCACCCGTGGCATGATGGAGGAACTTTCAAATATCCATGGCCATAATCTGATTCTCCTACAGTCTCATTTTCAAACGGGAACTTTTGTGCATATATAGATGAAACTACTCTGATGGGGGGTAAAAAACAAACAAAACACAAACAAACAAACGAATCAGCAGTAATTTCCAGATCAGATTGATAATGTTCCTCCAACAGATACAAATGATGTTGCCTATGTTAACGCACTGTATATTGATGTTTTGAATTATGGCGTGGTGTGAAATATCAATCAGCCTGTTGGAATAAATATTCTGTTACGCCAAGATCCAAAAGGCTCATTTAACAACCTCGATGAAATTAGACTCCTCAAAATGAGGAATGAGCTCAAAATAAACTTCATCCACTGATGGGACTGATGATCCTGCTGAGGAGAAACTGCGAATCATTTTCACATGACTCGCCTGTGTATGTGTGTGTGTGTGTGTGTGTGTGTGTGTGTGTGTGTGTGAGAGAGAGAGAGAAACAGATTCAAAGTTAATGTTTTCCTCCATTTTGTATACAAACAATTATGATTCACGACTAATAATGATGTATTGTTCACAAATGTGTCGACTCTTTTATTCGACTCTAGCATAATTTTAATTTTTTTTTAATTGCATTTACACCTCTGCTCTGCGCACTTTGCTTCTTCTAGAACTCAATTAATAGATCTTGTATAGTAGCATTACTTGTATTGTTCTCTGCTTGATATCACTTTGCTTGTGTCTCTCATATGTAAGTCACTTTGGATAAAAGCATCTGCTAAATTAATAATTGTAAATGTAAAGTGTGCGGAGTTTGCATGTTCTCCCCGTGTGTCGGGGGTTTCCTCCGGGTACTCCGGTTTCCTCCCCCAGTCCAAAGACATGCATGGTAGGCTGATGGGCGTGTCTAAAGTGTCCGTAGTGTATGAATGTGAGTGTGTATGTGAATGTGCCCTGTGATGGGCTGGCACCCTGTCCAGGGTGTACACCCCGCCTTGTGCCCGATGCTCCCTGGGATAGGCTCCAGGTTCCCCGTGACCCTGAAATGGAGTAAGCGGTTGAAGATGGATGGATGGATGGTAAATGTAGCAGGTGAATATTGATTCATTTAAGAGCCTTTTGTTCCCCTTTTTTATAGAAATTGTTACTACCCTTGAAATGAAATGAAATGAAATCGAAAATGCTTCCCTGGAAACCTCTTTTCGTGAATTGTGAGTCATGTATTCGACTCTCACCTGTGTGTATGAGGAAAGTGTATTATAGATGGCCACCGGTTTTAAAATATGTAATAATGATATATTTATGTAAATAATATAATGAAAATTAAAATTTCATCTTTAGTTAGACCAAGAAGAAGAAACACGGGTCAAAATATCTCAAACTTATAAAATTGTAGAGAAAAAATAAATGGCAATGAATCATTAAGGAGTCAAAAGAGTCGACTCATATTGTTCAGTGAGTCAAATGAACTGACTCTCTCTTTAGAATGAGTTCAGAATTCCCATCACTAGTGTACATTTATATTTACATTTATTCATTTAGCAGATGCTTTTATCCAAAGCGACTTACATATGAGAGATACAAGCAAAGTGATATCAAGCAGAGAACAATACAAGTAGTGCTACTATACAAGATCTATTAATTGAGTTCTAGAAGAAGCAAAGTGCACAGAGCATCAGCATGTGTAGCATCAGCGCATTATGCGTGTGTGTGTGTGTGTGTGTGTGTGTGTGTGTGTGTGTGTGTGTGTGTGTGTGTGTGTGTGTGCAGAGTCCATGCTAACAAATGGACAAAAGCTAAGAAACAGCCGGGGGATACATAAATCACCAGATGTAGGTCATAACCTTCAACAAATGCAGCAACAGAATATTAATGAAATCAGAATGAAGACACCCCCCCCACACACACACACACACACAGCTATATTGATCAGTCCACACAATTATTTTACTGTCATTAAAAACCAAACAATTTATAACATAAAGCTAGCCTTAACTAAACAAATTTAGCAGTGCAATGCTATTTTCCTAACTCATCAAACCACATGGAAAGCTAGCAGGCTAATCTATCAAAAGTCATTAGACATGCAAAAGTCATTAGACATTTTATTACATTAGACAGTAATAAAATGTTGCCTTTCTAAAGGCTACATGCTTTAAAAATAAATAAATAAATAAATAAATAAATAAATTGGGATAATTTCTCACTTTTACTGTGTGTATACTGTGTTTTAATTCCTGTAAAGCTGCTTTGAGACAATATCTATTGTAAAAAGCGCTATACAAATAAAATTGAATTGAATTGAATTGAACTTGCTCACACACCAAACTATTACTTTTTATCCAAATCAATTATCTTCAGTAACACTTCAGTAACATTCGCATCCTGCTAACCAAACCATGTTGTCACATTAGCAAAGAAACCTCACATGAGCAACGAAAAGTTAGCTTGCTAATGCATCAAAACTCTTTAGTAATGCAAAATGATTGGATAATTAAAAGGTATCGTGTTAGCAAGTTGCAGTTAGCTCACTAAAACTTAAAAACATTCCATAACATAAACATTAGCTTGTAAATACCTGACTTTACACTTTAATAAAGCAGAGTTACATGGCAAATTATTTAAAGCACTTCAGTGGTGAAATGTTAGCTCGCTAATCGGTATGCCACAAAAGCACCTTGCCTGGTTAATCTTGATAATGGCAAATTTACTTCGCTAACTCATCAGGGTCCGGGGTTCGAGTCCCGCCAGGGCCATGTGTGTGCGGAGTTTGCATGTTCTCCCCGTGTGTTAGGGGGTTTCCTCCGGGTACTTC
The DNA here is from genome assembly GCA_022414735.1 of Noturus placidus. NCBI lineage: Eukaryota > Metazoa > Chordata > Actinopteri > Siluriformes > Ictaluridae > Noturus > Noturus placidus. Next base: position 29,166 of record JAFFST010045387.1, read on the forward strand.
GGTTTTCTCCCCCAGTCCAAAGACATGCATGGTAGGCTGTTTGGCATGTCTAAAGTGTCCGTAGTGTATGAATGTAGGTGTGTATGTGATTGTGCCCTGCGATGGACTGGCACCCTGTCCAGGGTGTACCCTGCCTTGTGCCCGATGCTCCCTGGGATAGGCTCCAGGTTCCCCGTGACCCTGAAAAGGAGTAAGCGGTTGAAGATGGATGGATGGATGGATAACTCATCAAGGCAACTTTAGAAATGGAATGGAATAGAATATTGTCTTGCAAATCTATCTACATCATTTAAGTAATAAAATGTTGCCTTTCTAAAGGCTACATGCTTTAAAAATAAATAAATAAATGATATATATATATATACCGTGTTTCCCCGAAAGTAAGACAGTGTCTTACTTTCTTTTTATCCCTAAAAGCCCCACTATGTCTTACTTTCGGGGTATGTCTTATATTGGGAAAAAATTGTTAATGGCGATATCGAGAGTCTGAAGATAAGCCGTCATCCCTGCAGGAATCATGATTTGGTCAATTC
>JAFFST010045388.1:0-10651 GCA_022414735.1 Noturus placidus
GATATATGTTCATGTACCTTGCATAACGGCATGAGCCCTTATGGCACACTACAATTCAGTACATTTTTGGTCAGTACCTTACTCTGATGGCTTGCACTGAATAGAATCATCCAGGGTTGCATAGTCCGGACAGTAGCTGCTGGTAACCAGCCTCAAGCAGGCCTCCAAATGATGATCAGTCATTGTGGAACAGTATTTGGACTTAATAATTTTCATATGGGAAAAGGCTGACTTACAGAAATAATAGTAGCGACTAGCTCCAGTAAAGCAAAGTCTTGAAAGAGTCTGTGAAACTCTGACTGACAGCTGTCAATCTGCTCCATGCAGTGCAATGTTAGACTGCACACAAGCCTTCCGCTGCGTCTCCAGACAAACCCGAGGATTTGGAAGTTCATGGTGCTGCAGCTTTGAGGACAAAAGGTGCATTTTCCTTTTAAACGCATTAACTGAGCTGATCATATCGATCACGGATTGTCTTTTCCTTGCATCTCCAAATTAATCTCATTTAACATGTTGGTCAGATCGGTTAAAAATGCTACTGATCATCATTGAGTTGGGAGTATTCTGCATGTTTAACAGCAAATAGAAACTCCCTTATCTCTGGACAGAGCCCTCGAAATCTCTGCTGGAATTTACCCCTACTAAGCCATCTCACGTCAGTGTGTAGCATTTGATTGCACACGCATGGTGAGAGAAAAGACGAGATCTCAGACTGGCTGTCCTGTACGTCAATGTGAACATTTGTATTTAATTATTTTTATTTTTTGAATGGAGATCTACCCGCACTTTCTTTGCGATCGACCGGTCGATCGCTATCGACCTATCGTTCACCCCTGCACTACTATATGGGTCCTGGGACAAAATACCTTTTTTTTTTTTTTTTTTTTTTTATTAAGAAAAATAAAGCCTACTGTAAAACAAAGAGGATTTTATTCATTCATTAATCTTCAGTAATCTCGTGATCCGGTGTCTCTAGAGGCAATCCCAGGAACATGAGACAAGAATACAATTTGGATGAGAAGTCAGTCCATTGCAGTTCACTAATCCAGCCACTGGTATATTATGGGTTGGAGAAAATGCGATAAATACACACAGTAACCCAAGTTCATTACTGCACCTGGACCAGCAACTCTACCTTTGCTACACTATGCCACCCCTTAGCAGATTTTAGTTTATGGATAACACCTTTGGTTAATGAAGGACCAGATGTAATATCACAAATGAGAGGGATTGATCAAATGTTCATTTATTCTTTATACAAAAAAAGGCAGATAAAGCGCCGGTAGCACAAAGTAGCACTGAGTAGCACTCCTGGGGAAAATAAGTGAAATACCAGTTTCTGTTCATGGCTGACCATGATTGCCAACCTGAGATGGTAAAGAGAGATGGGTGACTGAGTTTGCATTGCCATAAGAAAGAGCAATAGAAATACCCTGGCGATGTGATGAAGAGTAGGCTGAAGTGCTGGAAGGCATGGCGTTTATCATGCAGGTTTAGCATGCACATGTGGAAACGAATGACTCTGTTATCTGCATAGGCTGGCTGAGCTTAGTTTTGTGTAAAGTCATTTATTGTGTGTAAGTGGCAGGCTGACAGGAGCTGCAAGTCCGTGATATATCGACTCCTGTCTTTCACCTGAACAGCTATGGGCCAATGTTCAGTGCACATCAAAACTTCTCAACAGCACCTCTCTGTTTTCTTAAATAGAGAAAAGTCACCCTCTTGGTGTTTATGATTTTATATTTGCACCAACATTACTTCAGGCATGAAGTTGAATGTGCACAGTCTATTTAGTGCTATGTAGAACTGTGATGACTGACAGTTGTTTTAGATACAGAAACCAGACATTTGACTCCATTAACATGTCATGAAAAGTCATGGCACTACTTCTTTCCTGCTTAACTCTATCATGTGTGAATGTGTGTTTGGCAGAGCAGGTCAAAGTGGAGGCATGCTGGGGCTTTTCATTCCCAATTTAAGTTATTTATTTATTTATCGATTTTGCTTGTTTGTTTTTCAAAAGACACACACACACACACACACACACACATTAATAAACCATGTCTCTTTTCCATCTTTCATTGGTGTGAAGACAGCAAACTGGTAATACTTTATTCATGCTTTTACTGAGTTCACATGTTCCAGACCAAAACTCTATTTCTTTTCCTTCTTTATCTCAGTTAGATGTGACTGTGATGTCTATAGAAGATGGCTTTAAACATTACAAAGCATCCTGAGGCATTCATTAACTCAGTGGTTTTAATTTACCAGGACCAATACACAGCATAACGTGGCTTAGGCTTATAAATTCTGGTAAAAGAAAATTGCCTATCATCAGTGTAAAATAATCAGAACTTTACTGTGGATCATTTCTTTTATAAGTCATGCAGTGACATTAGCATGTCAGTGAGCAAATTTTCTCTTTTATAATTCATTATTCAGTGTGATAGTTACAATATGAAAACTCAACATGACTCAATATGACTCTCTCTCTCCCTGTCTCAGGTTCAGTATTTCATAAAGCGAGACAACAGAGAAAGAGATCTCACATTTAAAATAACTTTACACATATGCATGAATGTTGACTGTTTCTGTCAGATGATGCATTTTCCATATTATTATATTTATGTTTCAGCAGTCACAAACTTACTGCTACATATACACATAATACTAAACAAAACAAAGAGAGTTGTGTCATTACTGCGCCATGTAATAATTGTTCAACTTGCTAGATGTTCAACAGTTCCACTGAGGTGATTCAGTTTCTGCCCGGCACCACATTCAGACACCTATACAAATATTAACTAGTAGCACAGCAGACACATTATTCCCACATGTAATTAGTCTATGTATTAATTTATTGTAAATGACTGCTTTATAAACAGGCTTAATTATATACTTACACTTAATTATATTTGGATTGTTTTAGACTCACCGATAGAAACATTTATTTTGGGATCTGAGAGTCCACTGGGGGAGCAGTGTCTCGGCAGGGCGCAGAGTTGTCTGTTAGGAATTTGCTGCATTAGCTTGCTCGCTAAATGTGAGATGAAACATGTTGCCAATCAGCCTCAGGGCAATGAGAGAGAGGTGAAGCTGTCAATCATCATGGAGCAGACTTCACTACTCCAGTTTACATCTCGCTGCCATTGTACTCCTCCCTCTGATGAGCATGACATCATACAATAGAGCTGTCACTCTGACTGGAAAATAAGTGGACATTTGAATACTTTAAAGATTATCTTTGTCTATATCATTTATATAATTTATCTTACTAGTTCTTAACTTGTTCATTTTAGTATCATAAAGGCAGTTTCATGAAGCATTCACACTGTGATTATTATGTGACCACACTATTATTAAATAAAGTTGATCTTTTTTTAGAATTTGCTCATTAACAACCACTCTTGGGTAAGTTACTCAAAAAAGTAATCCACTACAAATAACTAATTACTAATTTGAAATTGTAATCTGATTACATTACTGATTACTGCATGTAAAAAGTAATCAGATTACTAATTACTTTACTTTCATGTTACATTCAGTACCTATCAAACCTACAAAAATACACTGCAAAGTGAAACTTTCAGTACCTTTAGCATGTGTCAATGTATGACATGATCAGAAAAAGTTGGATTTATCATAAAACATGCCTCAGGTGTTGTCACTGTTTGTAGGACTAATAGACCGATAAAATAGAAAACTTTTCTAACTAAGCTAGTTTCCTGTCGCTAGCCAAGGGGATGCACAGTAAGCTATCATTGTATAGGTTTAGCTGCTACAGTACCATGAAAAGTACATTATCTTTCCTTATGGTTTGCTAATATAATTTTCACATAAACTGGCACTTATATAGACATTTACACACCTTGTTTTCCTGCTCAGCATCAGAGGATATTACTGTTTCAGTTTTGCCTTGACTGGTATTTTTTTTGTTTGTTTGTTTTAAATCAGCACATCCGTTTTTCCTTACATTGACTGTGAGTTGGCATTTGGCAGAATTGAGAGCTGTCAGCCAATAAGACACAAGTGTTTCCACGTATTTTCCTGCAAACCCTGTCTTATTGGTCTTACCTCTGTTCACTGAAGATTTAAAATTACAGGCGGTCTTTTTTTTACTGACATTCCATTTTACTGACATTTCACCGCACCATGTGCTGTGGAATGCATTTAAAATGCGTTTAAAATGCGTTTAAAATGCATTTTAATTAATATTTTCTTCTTAACAATAAATTTGTAACACAAGTAACATAATTTTATTGAAATCACTAACTGTAATCAAATTATATAAATTTAGAATGTAATGCTTACAGTAATTAGATTACAGTAACATGTTACTTTGTAACCCGTTACATCAAACTCTGTTAACAACTTATACTGTGAGCAACATTAAGGCAACAACTAATATAAATATCATGAAGTAGCACATGTTTAAGAGTGATGTATAGTACAGATTTTTATATATATATATATATATATATATATATATATATATATATATATAAAAATACACATATCAAATATTTCACTGCTTCAAATTCACATTTCACCCCACAGGATCAATAAATTTATGCAGCCTCATAAAACATGCCCATGGAGTGAATAAACTTATTGTAATGCATTTCACCCACAATATATTCAAATCCAAAATGTGTTTATCTGAAAATCCACAGTAGTTTACCAATGTGGTGAGGGAAAGAAAACAAAAAATTACAGGACAAATGAGAGCACAGCAGCTGATTTTTCATCTGTGTTTTCTCATTCCGTTATGGTCTTGTATATTCTAGGCACAAGCACTGGGTGGGATCAGGTGTACACAGTCATTGGTCTTGTGGATCTGCCGGTGACACATCTTGCCCTCCAGTATAGTCTGCTTAGCTCCACTTCTGATCAGCATCTTTATAGCATATCAGCCCTGGGCTGCAATTTTGGCTGGATGCTTTTATAAATGAACACAATCTGCAGTGTGCCACCACTCTCTGATTGCAGGAGGAAACAGAGCTGAGAAACTTCACTGGATTATCATGCCACTTGAGAACGCAAGGCTCATGTTAACACACACACACACACACAGACACACACACACACACACATACATACAATTGAGAGACTGCCCATGGTGTAGCCCTATCTTGCTATTGGCACTCTGTGCCTGTACTCCATCTTATTTCAGTAGAATAATATAATTGTCCCTCATTTTATTGCTTGTAAAGCCATCTCCTTTCTGCAGGCAGTGTAGGTGATCAATGTATCATCTAACTGAATCAATTCTTCCAGGAATACTGTTTGTTTGGAAAATGATCCAAAGCAGGACAGAGGATGATTCTGCTCTGCTTGTATTAGTTTAGTGAGTTGGGTCTTCATGTTCGCAGCTGGCGACTCTATTTTTCACCTTATGAGTGTTTTATACAGCAACCTTTCTGTGGAATACAGTATTTGAAGCATTACTTAACCAGAATAAATAGTCATATTTGTTAGTCCTGTCACTGTTTGAGAGCAACTTCCACTTGCTTCCAAGGAGTAGCACCAGCAGGGACTAAGTACATGCTGTTGTATGAATATCCTTATCATCACGTAACAACATTTGTATCATACTTAATACATCTGGTCAAGAAACCTTAGGAACACTTTTCTAAATCCATTTAGCCCCTTGGTTTAGACTATTAAGAAACAGGTCACATTGATTTCATGGACCATCCTCATTTAGGATACCAAAAAGCTTAAAAAATAAACCTGTTTTCACATTCTGTTTTCACATTCTTACCTTTTAACGGCTATTACTGGAAATGTGAAATGTGTCATTTTAACTGTTTGAGAAATAATATAATCTCTCTCTCTCTCTCTCTCTCTCTCTCTCTCTCTCTCTCTCTCTCTGTGTGTGTGTGTGTGTGTGTGTGTGTGTGTGTGTGTGTGCGCGTGTGTGGGGTAATTTGTGTCAAGAAAGTAGATTGAGAGTACAATTAGATTTTACTAACAATTAATTAGCCTTCAAAATTAAGTAATACATACAGTTTAAGGTATGGCAACAATAACCTACTTAGAAATACAATTATTAGCAATAAATTAATGTGAAATATATTATATACACATTGAATGTAGACAGAGTGTATATTAGCTGGTGTATGTAGAGCTGAAGGAATAGTCAGGTTCCATACTTCTATTTTTCAAGACTTCTGTGTTAGGCATTCTGTTTAAATGTCCCCTTATGAAATCTAATTAATCAGTAATAACAATATATTATCAATAATACTGACCAAAATGCATGTTGTTGTTGAAGATAATTTTGGAGAACCCACAATGAAATTCTGAAATTTCTGCTGATGCTAATAAAATATACAATAATAATAATAATAATAATAATAATAATAATAATAATAATAATTACTGTATTTATTTAATTGCTTATTTACTTATTTTAATATTTAATTTGTTCCAGTTAGATACAGTAATGGTTACAGCTACAAACACCAACATGGCCATGTCTGTATCAGACCCGTACATCTAATTTTAATTGAATTATTTTATATCATTCAAAGAAATCTGGGCTATCATGCTTTTTGAATCTTTTTTGTTTCTGCATATCAGTGATTTCTTACTTTCCTTTTCATGTTACAATTACTGAAATAATACAGTGACATAGCTTGATTTTGACAATCTTCTGATATAAAGTCACATTCTCATCTGTGTAACTGTAATCCCATGAAAATTATTCCTAGTGTTGGGTCAGAGTCCACCTTTGTCGAGTTCAAGTCGATACCAAGTCCTTAACCAATTGAGTCCGAGTCCAAAATGGGCTGAGTTGGACTCAAGTCCAAGTCCTTAATGTCCGAGTCTGATTCGAGTCTGGCCGAGTCCAGAAAGTAATTCAATTGAAAAAAGATTTGAAATTGCAACTGTAAACTCAAAACTGAGCTGTTAAATTAATATTTTAACCTTCACAAACCAATGCCAATATCTAAGTAACAAAAAAAAAACAAACATTATTACATTTTGCAATTGACATTTAATATTTTTATTTCATGTCATCAGCACCTCAACTATTCCTATCAAAAAATGTTTTCAAAGAGGGAGATGTAGAAATTCTATTAAATTACAAGTGTATGAAAATACAAATTAACTTGTTTTGCTATTGTATCACACAATATTATGTCCTCCAGGGTTTCAATTATTTGATGCCTCTATATAGTTATATAGGCTGAGAGAGAGAGTACGGAGTAGATTTACATTTAGCAACATGACAACATAACAACAAGCTTCATTCTTTATTACTGCTTTTAATATGTCTATGAATGACAACAAACTCATTTCTGAACACAGCTCTGTTCTTGTAACTTTTTTCATTTTAATTTCTAAAATGAAAAAAAAATCGCTATCAACAGGTTTTATGATACTGGATTTACTACATTAAGAAGTACATTTCACATTTTACATGAACTTAAAGACATGAATCACCAAATGCTAATGTTTAGGTGTGGCAATATGACTACAATCTTATTTCACAATAACGATACATTTTCTCAGGTAGGTCTATCAGTACTATTCAAGTAAGTAATACTACGGAAATTGAATAAAGCAATTAAATGTAACATAAAATAGACTTCACTGTATGAAATATACAGAGGTTCTTATTAAAATTTACTGAAGTTATGCAGACAAATGAGTGAGTGAGTGATTTTATCTTTGTTTTTTGATTAATATTAATGACACAGACAGTAGCAGGTTGATTAGACTGCTGTCAATTTACAATAACTTAAATCCTAATGTACAGATACAATATATACTGTATTGACACACTGCTGATTTTTTTCTCAACTGTTTACATTCACTTAAGACATAATCGACTGAGTTTGAATGAATACTCGGCCAAACCTGCATTTTGGCGTAATGTTTGTTTATTTATTTGACCATACAAGCATAATAAGCTGCTAAAGAGAACTCAATTCTGTACTCACATGATCAGGCAGCTTTCTGTGTGCATGTTTCAAGTGTGTGTGCACAGAAAGCCCCTGGTCAGGCAGGGAGACATTCATTAATTTCTTGTTACCTTTATTTTAGTTGTTATATATGTTTTAATCTCTCTTTTCATGTTAACTCGGACTCGACTGTACTCGAAAATATTTCTAGTCCAAATTTTGAGTTTGAGTACAAATTTACCTGAGTGCGTGACAGTTCGAGTTCGTTCATAATCGGACTTGGATCAAGCACCCCAACTCTAGTTATTCCTTTACTAGTTATACATCTACATTTTTTTTTTTTGATTTATTAAAGTTATTTACCACCATTCAAATTCTGTTTTGTCTAGTTTCTTTTATTTAGAACACATGCAAGTTGTGTTTGTCCTGAAAAACTTATACCTGATTTGCCATCTCTCTCTCTCTCTCTCTCTCTCTCTCTCTCTTTCTCTCTCCCTCCCCCCTCCCTCCCTCCCTCCCTCCTCCACTTTCTCCTAGTAAGAGGAAGTGAAACTGTAACATAGAGTTCAGTTGTAATTGGTTACGGTCACGCTAACCATACAGGAAGGAATCTGCAACTGATTAGAATTCTTCCTCCCACCGTAATAAAAGTCCTAAAATTAATTTTATTTGGGGTCTATTCCTGCCATAGCTTTTTTCCTTTTTGAAGCTGATGTATGTAGAACAAATCCCCAGAAAACAAAAGCTAGTCTTCAATTTCAAGGGGACAAACAAGGTCCCTGAGCCAGCAGACACACATCTATCACCTGCATAAACAAACTCACAGTCAGCAGCCACTTTCCCAAAAGCAACATAGCAATGAGATCATTTGAATGATTAGAGAGAAAGCGTGTGTGTGTGTACTAATAGATTTTTGCTCCACCAGGTTATGATTATCTTTATATCTTTATGCTACAATGCAAGTCATGTCAACATACTATTACCAACAATTAAAAAAAATATATATCTCTGTCTGACTCTCAGCTGCCTGACTGACATTCTGGAGTGACATATTAGTGTATCAATGAGATACATTTATGTTCAGTCTTTAATTGAAAGAAAGATGGGTAGTATTTGATTTAAGTGAAATGAAAAATAATATTTTGGAATTAAACTATTGGAATGGCAAGACCAATACATTTGCCTTTGCCATACACTGAAGACATTTAGGTTTGAGATCAAAAGATGAGACAATAGGTCAGAATTTCAACTTTAATTTCCTGATATTTACATCTATGTTAAATGGTCTGCACTTAAATAGCGTTTTTATCCAAAGCACTTTAATGTGTGTATACTGTGTTTATATTCCTGTAAAGCTGCTTTGAGACAATGTCTATCGTAAAAAGCGCTATACAAATAAAATTGAATTGAATTGAATTGAACTTTACACTGTGTCTCATTCACCCATTTACACACACCAATGGTAGCAGAGCTGCCATGCAAGGTGCTAGCTCTCCATCGGGAGCAACTTGGGTTTCAGTGCCTTGCCCAATGACACTTTGGTATGTGGAGTCATGTGGGCCGGGAATCGAACTGCCAACCCTACGGTTAGTGGACAACCCGCTCTACCACCTGAGTCACAGCCACCTGATTAAACAGTTTAAACAATTTAAACATGGCAAGTTTTGTTTTAATCCATTTTTCAAGCCATCAAAAATATTGGAACTTGCTTGGAACTTGTTTCTTGTTGCCTATCTGTCCCTGTAAGATTGATTGTTTGAACAATTAATAGTTCTGAATGTCAAGTTTGAGTTCTGGGTTTCACCTATGAAGACAAGAAGAATGATGACTGTGAAGACTTGTGAATTGTTGTTAAAAAGGATAAACTAATAAAGCTGAAGACAATAAAGCTGTCTGTGTAAGAAAAGCCAGAAATTTTGAAAAAGGTGGGAAAATTGTGAAAATTGAGAAAAACTTGTGTTTAACAACCATTCTGACTAAATGTATTACATTCTCTTCTGAAAGTACAGGAAGGAAAAAAAAAAAAAGATTTGTCCTTCCTGTACTTTCAGAAGAGTATGTAATAAATTTAATCAGAATGGTGGTTGAATGGATATACCTCTATGCATTGAACAGGCTTCAAATAAATAAATGAAAAACAACAGTATTTTTTTATTATTTTGGAGCATATTAGATTTAAAGAAAATGCAATACCAGGCAAACAAGATTATTAGTGGCCTGTTTACTACATTTTATAGTGACATAGTTTTTCTTTACACAACTACAGAGGTTGCTTATTGATTCTCCTGAGTTAAACCTTTAATCAAGAGCAAAGCCTTTTTCAAATGCAAGACCATAAACAAAAAGCCAATCAGGATGTGACCTTATTATTCCCAATTGCTTATTTCCAACCACATTTAAGCTTCATGCGTTATGCTGGAAGCACTTTGGGCTTTCTGAAATGTCCTCAAATTACTGTAAGATAAACAGATGGATTTCTTCAAATAGTCCAAACCCTAATCTTTTACCTTTAACTTTCTAATGGCCTTGATGTAACATGTACTAATACTAAATGTACTGCTTTAGAATTTGTGCAGTCTTTATTAGAAAACTCTGTGTTTAATTTAAAACAACTTAAGGTGATTTCACTGAGGGACAGACTGGATGGTGTGTTATGGAAAACCCTAACACATAACCATAACAATAATAACCAAAAATAACAATAACTATAATAATAATTAGAAAATAACATTTTGTAC
>JAFFST010045388.1:23163-42887 GCA_022414735.1 Noturus placidus
AAAAAAAAAAAAAAAAAAAAGGGACCCAATTTCTACCCCTAATAGAACGGTGAGGCAGTAATCCAGTGCAATAAAAGTCTTAATATTAATAACGTGTTGCAAAATTGCAACTATCTCGAAGCAACCTCTATGACCCTATATTGTTTAAAAAATGTCTGAGACCTTGACGGAGTGTTGTGTGGGATGTGCTGTCATCTTTTCTCTTAATCAAAAAGATATAAAATATACATTAGGTCAAGAGAGTCCATCTCAGAGAAAGCTGGTATATAAACAAGGCCAAGCTTTCCTGTTAAAGTGAGTTCAGACCTCAAGTAGCAGAGAGAGAAAGTGAGACAGAAAGAAACGAGAGAGAGAGAGAGAGAGAGAGAGAGAGAGAGGAAAAAGTGGGAGCAGTCTCACAGATCAAAGAAAATAACATGAGGGAGGATATGAGCTCTTAGAGGAGTAATATAGCAGAGATACCATCTGTTTCCATGCAGCAGGAAAAGGACAACAGAAACGGCCTTTTAGCCTGGGATAACAGCGCCCACAAATGCCTTATTAAGGAAGCCCCAATTTAATATGAGATTGGCCAACATTAAAGGGAGCCTCTGGAGAAGATCCCTCCCTTCGATATTAGGAGACATAACCTTGATATGACAAATACATTTGAAGATTATTTCTTGAAAGGGCCGTCAGTATAATTTTTCCTCTGGTATTTTCAATTTTGAAGGTAACACCGTGATAGAGAGAGAGAGAGAGAGAGAGAGAGAGAGAGAGAGAGAGAGAGACTATTTCTGCTAACGTGAAGTAAATGTGGCTTCTGAAAAAGAGAAGAAGTCCTTATTGTGACCAAGAGTATGACACTCTATTTTGTGGGATACTGGATTCTGTTTTAGCTATGTTTGATAAACAATAAGCTGTTGGAGGTATACACTAATTTGTAAAAGTATGCAACCACTAAAAAGTCATCGGTATTACAAATGACACTTACACCAGATTGTTGACAAAAACCAAGCCTCTATTTATATTGCAAACCAATATGCTCTTAGAGTAAATTTTAAAAATAAAATGCATTATTTGTCACGGCTCTTTAAAAAAAAAAAGATTGAAAAATACTGCTGCAGAAGTATTCAACCCCTTCAGTCCCCTTGCTTGAATCACATTTTAAGTTATCCTTTATTCCGACTTCCATTGCGCTCCTAAACAAACAAACTGCTCGGTTTAAGATGGCTTGAATAACCTCCGGCATTTTATTATTTTCTTAGCATAGTTTAATATTGTCCATGTGTTTGCACCACGTTTTTATCAACCAGTGTTTTATGTGATCAGCTATTGAATTGTGAAGTTAGAATTTTAAGTCTGATACATTATTCCCTTTTTGTGTGGCTAAGTGCAATTTACATTTATAATGGTTTTACTACACTCTGGTATAAGGGCCCTGGTATTATTGATTTAAGGGAGGACAAAGGGATATGTGCAATGTAAAGTATATGCATGATGATTGTATTATGTATGGTAATGTAAGTCTATATATGTTATTGGTGTTCACTGTAGCCATATGCGGCATTGTTGCCCAAGACAAATTTCCCTCACGGGACAATAAAGTTTAACTAAGCTGTTATTGCAGCAAAATGTTAGTTAGTTAGTTATAACTAACTAACATTTTGCTGCAATAACAGCTTTAAGTCTGTTGGGGTGTAAATTCCTACCGGTATTGCATACTCTTCAGGTGTGAGTGTCACCCATTCTTTCCTGGCAGATTTGCCAGGTAGGTTGAAGTTTGTTTCTTGAGTACAATTTTCAAACAGTGCCACAGATGTTCAATGCGATTCTTGACCTGGACTTTCATGTGACCACTGTAGAACATTCACATGTTTATTTATTTTTATTTTTTTTAACACTTCGGTGCTGCTTGGGCCTTGTGTTTGGTTTTAGTTTTTGCAGGATTTTAATTTTTTTTTGGACAGAAGCAAGTTCTTTTGTATTATCTCCTTGTATTTTGCTCTATCCATTCTCCCTTCAATTTTAACAAGAAGACCAGGCAATAAGGATGAAAAGTGTCCCTAGAGCATGATGCTACCAGCACCACATGTCACTGTATGGATGGTGTTAATTGAACTATGGCCTGCATTAAGTTTGCATCAAGGCCAATTATAAGTCAATTATGTCCCCATTAAGAAAAATCTTTCATCTGGAGTTACCAGACCCTGGGGATTGAATACAATATGCAGCTAGTATTGTTCAGTTTTTGATTTATTTATTTATTTATTTATTTATTTAAATATTTGCTTACCAAAAATTCACTGTAAGAGAACATGAGTTGGCAATAAAAATACTAAGAGGAATAATAAGTGTATTTTTCATTTGTTATTCAGACAAATCTTATCAATTCCAGGGGGATGAATACTTTTGCAAGCCACTGTAATTCTGAATCACTGTTTTGTTTTCTTTTTTTATTTATAAATTTCTCATTTAAACAGCTGGAAAATGTTGCTCTTTCTGATCTTGCTTTGTAATTATGACCTCATATTCTTTCGACAGTGATACATCCCTGGTCACTGGACAGATATGGGGATATGAATTATAATCAGATCCCTGCACATAATCAGTGGACCGTTCATGCATCCCAGAAGATTTAGAGTTTTGCCTTATTCACCATGCAACAGGCCTTATAGGATCCAGACTGACCTGCTTCAGAAGCCATTGCATTTCCTTCTCTATTCTATGTTTTATTTATAAGGGCCATGTGTTCTGCTGCATTGCCATTACAAGAATATGTACCTTTCTGAATAATCAATAAATATTCATGTCATTATTTAGTATCTCATATGATGGGGGGCAGAAAAAAGGTAAAATTTTCCACAAATCCATCGCTGTTAATAAATCAGTTCGCTTTCAAAGTTAGGTGGGAAAAGTGCTGTGTGCATGTAAACAGCTCTGTGCATTGCTGAATACTATTAGTAGGCCATAAATATGGTACAGGTGTCTCTCTGGGACTATGATTCATTGAGCAGGCTGGCAAAGAAAGAATAGTAAATTCACCCATATTAATTAACCCCCTGTTTTCTGAGCATTTCGAATCCTGCATCTCAGTGACCCTGTAAACATCCAGCAGACAAGGTTGTGCATTGCAGGGCCCAAAGAGTGTCAGCTCTCATTCAGTGGAATGAGTTATTAAGAGTATCTTTTGGATAGATGGAAAAATTGTAGCCCAGCTATTTAGTGTCATAAAGCTGGGCCGCAGTGGCAGACAGGCTCAGCGGGACAGGAGGCAATACCACTCCAATCAAATCTGAGATGGATGAGGGATGGGGCTGTCCACTCTGAATTTTTATATTGGGAAAGGGGCTGGGAGGGAATAATGCCATCCATGAGTGAATTAACCTCTCACCAAGGATGGAGCAGACTTCTGTCATCTACCATGGATGTAAGGGGAAATTAATGGCCAGAGAGAGAGAGAGAGAGAGAGAGAGAGAGAGAGAGAGAGAGAGAGAGAGAGAGAGATTCTGCCTTATACTGGAGATTGGTCACTGTTAGTGGATCTGGCTTTAATGATGGCATCATTCAGTCAGTAAAATATGCAATAGTAGACGCTGAGCACTCTATACATTTCTTTACATGGCTTTTGAAAAGGGACCAACAGAGCTTTGAACGTTCACATTAATCAAGGTGGACGGACAAACACGCTTCACAGAGCTCATTTAATTTCTGAACAAATATCCTAGAGTCAAAACGTCTAGGGACATCATTACATAGAAGAAACAACTCAATGGAAGCATTGAGGAAATAAACAATGTATGAACATAAGCATGACTACAGTTTCAGGCTAGTCTTATACGAGTCAGGAAAGATGTAACGATAAAGTTGATTATGATCTTATGAAATTATCTTACTTTTCCGTGTTTAGCCCGGGTTTCGGGTATGATGTTGGCTTTGGCAATGTGATGACAGTCAGTAACAAAAATTAAGTTGGTTAAGTAAAATTAGAGTATAAAGTATAACACGTAACATTATAGTCATTTCTACACGCCCGTGGCAATACAGCACGAGTGTAGCACGCCAACCATCTGTAAAAATGATATTTCTGTAAAACTGCTTTGAGACAATGTACCATTGTAAAAAGCGCTATACAAAATTGATAAATTAAATCTGAGTTCCGCCTCCACAGGAAGTTGCTGGCTTTCCCCTGCGCATGCGCACGTTACCGCCGGGATACGGCTGTACCAGGAAGAGGAATGTGTTTAACGCAAAGTCCGTATTCGAGTGTTATGTAGATAACAGCTTCGACAGCGTGAAATATCACAGCATTACTGCATGAATGGAGAGAGTTGGCGACTAAACTGGTCGTAAATTTGGGGAAAATTATAGCGATGGAGCTAACCAGCTGCTTTCAACCCAAGAAGTTATGTGTAGCCTTGTAGCCAGTTAGCTTTAACCTTGCTTTGCTGGTTCTACTAAACGTTTCTCTTTCTATATGATGAGGTGGCACGCGTGTCAGTTTTGCGTACCGTCACCCAGCCAGCAGTCGCTTCCGTATTTTGGTAAATGAATAACAATTATGTTTGTACATTGTAGTTAGTGGTCATGGCTGTGTGTACAGCTTTTTTACAGGCCACTTGATAGTCTGAGAGCAGAGGCGCGTTTCAGTCCTCTGATGCTTTCCACGAATCGACACCAATTTCCCTACTGTCTTTAGTTCAGGTAAGCTGCCGTTTCCAGCCAGCCAGAGAGAGCGATGTTTGAGTACCATCACAGAGCTAATGCCAGCCTTTACTCAAGTCCAATCCAATCCGAAATCTAGTGGTATGAATAGATAAAATGGAGGTAATTGATATAGGTTAGCTGGGACATTTGACACCATATAGCACATATTTTGAGTAAATACAATTACATTATATGAGTAATGGTGAATCTTCACATGCAAATCCTAATTGATTCCTTATTTATTTGAATTGTCGTGGGGTACTTAATTTGAACCTGACTGATCTGAGAAGTAAGATATTTACATTAAAGTATTGCACATGGACAGTGGTTCCTGAAACCACCTTGTATCCACAGCACATTATAATAACACAGTATTCATTCAGTGTGAACAAGTCATTTCAGGTTATATTTTGCAAACATCGCAAATGACCCCAAAAGAATAATGTAGTCCTTTGTATATTAAGGACATGTCATGATGTTGATGATGATCTTTGTAAATCCACAGGTGGCTACAGACACAATGAGTTCCAAATTCAGCTTAATCAGCTATAACTCCCGAAAGCACATCTCCATCTCTATACCCTCCTCCACTGAGGCGATGTCACCGCACATCAAATCCATAGAGGAGCTCAGAGTGCTAGGGGTGAACCTGAGCAATTTCAACATTCCCACACAGTTCTTCATCTGCGTGACAGGAGTGTTTCTCTTTTACCTCATGTATGGGTACCTTCAGGTACGATTTTCTGTTCTCCCCAGCACTGAAATGAATCCCTGTTTTCCCCTATGAATTTATAATAAATGTAGCATGGGTCTTGCCTGTAAGGTTTTGACAATTTTATTTATTTTTTTTATTTACAATTTACATTTATTTATGTAATTAGATTGAATCAACATATAGTTTTCATTTGAACACAAGGTAGACATGACCTCAAACCAAGCCACTTTTATTTCTCTGATGTTTTGCATCACTTTCCAGTAGAAGCTTGCAGTAACCTGGAGTCTCATTTATTATAGTATACATATAGCAAGTTCTTATTCTGTGTGTAAGAACTGCCAGTACACACTGGAAAATTGTCATTCATCACATATACAATGCATGTGAATGAATCCTATACATTCTAAATCATTCTGCTTGTGCACTGCCATGCACAATTACATAAAGATACAATACCAAACTTTGTATATGGTAAATAACGTTATGGCTATGTGTGTACAATCTATTGCTCCAATTACATTTAGAAAACCTTTAATGATGTGAAAATCCCATATTATTGTCCTTCATGCTGCCCTCTTTGGAAATATGTGTTGCAGTGTGAGCAATATAAATGGACGTGTGAAAGACGTGTTGTTATTCAGCTTATAGTTGGTTTTGAAATGCCAGACCTGTCTCCAATTTTTCATAGAAATGTGCCAGTGGCAAAACTCCTTGCAGGTGGGGGGATGCTACTGCTGCATTGTGTGGCCTCCCCAAAAGTGAGGTGTGTTGCTGGCAGAGGTGAGCTAAAATTGCACTTGGCAATTGAAAGTGCTCATCACTCTCAGCAAAGAAGTTCCTGCATGTCCTAAAACACTGCACAAAGCTGTTTCTAACTTTTCTAGCAGTTACCGAATATGCATGGTTAAGAGTAGTTCTAAATATACTCACTTTTCCACTTTATAAAGAACACAGGTACACTTGCACATTCCATGCAGGTATCTAATCAAACAATCATGTGGCAGGAGCACAATGCATAAAATCATGCCGATACAGGTTAGGGGTTTCAGGTAACACATCAGAATGAAGGAAAAAGTATGAGCTTTGTGACTTTGATTGTGGCATGGATGTTGGTACCAGATGTGCTGGTTTGAGCATTTCAGAAACTGGGCTTAGTCTCATCAAAACCTGACCTATTGAAGACTGGAAAAATATGATGTAATTTTTTTTCTTCTAATCTTTAACTGTCTAGTTTTGGTGCATAAAATCAAAGCAATGCATAATGTTGCCTGTCTTTTTCCAATTTTCAACTGTGAGGCTGTGCCCACTGTAGCCTCGGATTCCTGTTCTTGGCTAACAGGAGTGGAGCCTGATGTGGTTTTCTTCTGTTGAAGCTCTTCTGCCTCAAGATTTGATGTGTTGTGTACTCTTAAGCCTTGTTCACACTACATGATTTTAAGCCCGATTTGCAAGCCTCCGAGCACGGAGACAAAAACTCTTTGATCGTAGGCAAATCAGCAAGCAATCGGTGCACACAGCTTGCACCGCTTGTTTCTGTCCTATGTTCATCTCTAAATAAACAAGTCCTGTTTTGCACGTGGTTTTCACATCATATATCCATGTCACTTCTCGTGTGTGTTTCCATGGCACAACATACTTTGGACACCAGTTGTTGAGCGACCAAGTCGTTGTAGATTGTGTGGTGTCACCACAATGACACCACAACGATTCAAGACACCCGATTACTAGACAGCAAGTCATGTGGTGTAAACAGCACAGCGATCTGCTGACGTTGAAAGTCGTGTAGTGTGAACTTGGCTTTAGATGCTTTCCTGCTCACTATAGCTGTGAAGTGTGATTGTCTAAGATACCGTAGCCTTCCTGTCAGCTCAAACAAGTCCCAAAATTCCCCTCTGACCTCTGTCATTAACACGGCATTTCTGCCTTGAGAGCTGGCACTCACATCATGTTTTTTGCACGTTTCTGTGTAAACTCTAGAAACTGCCGTGCATGAATATCCCAGGAGATCAGCAGTTTCTGAAATACTCAAACTAGCCCGTCTGGCATCTACAACCATGGAATGGTCAAAGTCACCGAATTTACATTTAATTCCCATGTTTGATGTTAACATTAACTGAAGCACTTGACCTGTATCTGTATGAGTTTATCCATTGTGCTGCTGCCATATACAGTATCTCACAAAGTGAGTACACCCCTCACATTTTTGTAAATATTTGATTATATCGTTTCATGTGACAACACTGAAGAAATGACACTTTGCTACAATGTAAAGTAGTGACTGTACAGCTTGTGTAACAGTGTAAATTTGCTGTTCTCTAAATAACTCAACACACAGCCATTAATGTCTAAACTGCTGGCAACAAAATTGAGTACACACCCCTAAGTGAAAATGTCCAAGTTGGACCCAAAGTGTCAATATTTTGTGTGGCCACCATTATTTCCCAGCACTGTCTTAACCCCCTTGGGCATGGAGTTCACCAGAGCTTCACAGGTTGCCACTGGAGTCCTCTTCCACTCCTCAATGATGACATCATTGAGCTGGTGGATGTTAGAGACCTTGTGCAGCCCCAGACCATGACACTCCCACCACCATTCTTGACTGTAGGTAAGACACACTTGCCTTTGTACTCCTCACCTGGTTGCTGTCACACACACTTGACACCATCTGAACCAAATAAGTTTATGTTGGTCTCATGACATGACATGGTTCCAGTAATCCACGTCCTTAGTTTGCTTGTCTTCAGCAAACTGTTTTCGGGCTTTCTTGTGCATCATCTTTAGAAGAGGCTTCCTTCTGGGACGACAGCCATGCAGACCAATTTGATGCAGTGTGTGGCGTATGGTCTGAGCACTGACAGGCTGACCCCCCCACCCCTTAAACCTCTGCAGCAATGCTTACAGCACATACGTCTATTTCCCAAACTTAACCTCTGGATATGACGCTGAGCATTTGCACTCAACTTCTTTGGTCGACTAAGGCGAGGCCTGTTCTGAGTGGAACCTGTCCTGTTAAACTGCTGTATGGTCTTGGCCACTGTGCTGCAGCTCAGTGTCAGGGTCTTGGCAATCTTCTTATAGACTAGGCCATCTTTATGTAGAGCAACAATTCTTTTTTTTTTTTTTCTTCAGATAATAAGAGAATTCTTTGCCATGAGGTGCCATGTTGAACTTCCAGTGACCAGTATGAGGGATTGTGAGAGCGATGACACTAAATTTAACAGACCTGCTCCCCATTCACACCTGAGACCTTGTAACATTAACCAGTCACATGCCACTTGGGAGGGAAAATGGCTAATTGGGCCCAATTTGGACATTTGCACTTAGGCGTGTACTCACCTTTGTTGCCAGCAGTTTATACATTAATGGCTTAGTGTTGAGTTATTTTGAGGGACAGCAAATTTACACTGTTACACAAGCTGTACAGTCACTACTTTACATTGTAGCAAAGTGTCATTTCTTCAGTGTTGTCACCTGAAAAGATAGAATCAAATATTTACAAAAATGTGAGGGGTGTATTCACTTTTGTGAGATACTGAACTTGGCTTATTAGATGAATGTAAAGGTGTTCCTAATAAAGAGGCTAGTGAGTTTATATTACTTTGCAGGTCTGCTTCTGCAAGACCATGGAATGGCATCATGATTTAGTGTACTGGTTCTACTACCTCACCTGTATAAACTCATGAAGAGCTTGGTGACTGTCATTCCCATGAATATGATTATATCTGCAGTGATGTAGAGCATCAAAGCCCCAAAGTTTGATCCGCTAGATCAGGGGTCTTCAACGTTTTCCAGGCCAAGGACCCCCAAACTGATGGCGAGATGGAGCGGGGACCCCCATACATTATATATATTGTATGAAATTGTGTTATATCAAACTGGTACCAAAACGTTTGGGACCCCATGCAGTACCTCCATGGACCCCCTAGGGGTCGCAGACCCCCTGTTGAAGACCTCCGCATTAGATATATTGATATTTTTCAAATAAAGTTTTCAGTGTTCAAATTTCTGTCTCTTCTCTATACAGGAGCTTATTTTCTCAGTAGAGGGTTTTAAACCCTTTGGCTGGTACCTTACCCTGGTTCAGTTTGGGTTCTATTCCATGTTTGGCCTGATGGAGCTGCAGCTTACTCAGGACAAGAGGAGGAGGTAGGAAATGCAACCTGACTGAAAGAGGAAATGCTAATCATATACAAAAATGATCATGCAAATGAACAAACACAAACATTCTATAGATACTATTGAGTAAGTGGAGATATTTTAAATATTTTAAAAATATTTTAAAATGAGTTGTGCCTGGACTGCTGTGGGTCTCACTGACAGTCTTGTAATTTGATTTCAATGCTGTGTAGGGGTGGTAGGTAGGAAGGATTTGGCTGCAAATTTGTAAATGTATGCAAACACCAGCTCAGAAACCTCAGCTATTATCACACCCCAAGTTCTGACATGAAAGAAGCAGGACTGCAGCCAGTCAGAAGAGAAATATAGAAAGAGACAATATTCCAGCTTTTATATCTCTAGTCAGTTAGGCTTGTTGATGTTTTAAGGGCACATTGCAAATTAACATGCAGTAATGGTCTGTAGATTTTATTGATTGTTACAGACAGTCCATCTTGCTGGACTACATAAATGCTTAATAAGGTCTGAACCTTGTCTGTCCATCTGTCGTATTTTTTAAAAAACTCCATTGTGGTGATTCAATTCGCAGTAAACAACTGTTACTGTACGCACTGCAACAGACTTCAAAGTTCCAAAAAAAAAACAAATTTCCTGAACTTTAAAATAGTACCACGTCCCGAGTAGGGAAATATTTTACCTGGAACTTAATTTAGACACTGGGGTATCTACAAAATCCCTAGTTCCTGGGGAAAGTTCCTGTGGTGGAAACACTATATACGATTAAAAGTATTCGGGATTGATGGAGTTTTAGATTATTTCTTTTTTTTTATGCTGAACAGATAAGGCATTTGTTTGTAACCTTGTTGAAAATTTTTACCTAGTGAACTTGATAGTCGAGTAGGTGTATTTTTGTATGTCGAACAAAACTCACAGGGTAGACATCAAAATACACAGAGTACACAGATCGGAAAATCATACTAGCTGCGTCTGATAACCCTGGACATGTGCAAATCCTTCGGGTAAGCACCTACATTCCGCTTGTGGTCGAGTGCAAGCATATAAGATTGAGCAATTTTACAAATTGTGCATTGGGATGCCTTCATGTACTTTGATTAAAAAAAGGGGACCAATGTAGCTGGCGTACAGAACCATTTTGTTTTCCTCTGAACCACTTTTTCAGGATCCCAGGAAAGACATACATGATCATAGCATTTCTAACAGTCGGGACCATGGGCCTCTCCAATACATCATTGGGATACTTGAACTACCCAACGCAAGTCATCTTCAAATGCTGCAAACTCATTCCAGTTATGATTGGAGGAGTTTTCATACAAGGTAAATGACAACACAGGTCTGTGAGTGAAAAATTGTCAGCTACTGCTCATTGTGTCCTTTGTTCACCGTTTATCAAAATATTGTGATAAAAAGATTCTTGTTCTACAAATGCTCATTTCAGGGAATTAAATTGTGACATCTGTGCAAAAGTATATTATTTTTCGAACAAATGCACCTTAGCTTTAAATTGTTATACTCTAAATGTTGTGTATTTTTGTACTACACTGCTATACTGTAACTCCAATGTTATATTTTGCAAAATCCTAATAGTATACTACTGTGCATTATGTAGTAAAGTTGGCTACCTGAATTAGACTGATTCCCTAATTGGTCCATCCATCTATCCATCCATCCATTTTCTATACTGCTTATCCTTCACTTCAAGGTCACAAACCTGGAGCATATCCCTGGAAGCATCGGGCACAAGGTGGGGTACACCCAATCCATTTCAGGACACAATCACATACAAATTCACATACTACAGACATGCCAATCAGCCTACCATGCATGTTTTTGGACTGGGGAGGAAACCGGAGTACCTGGAGAGCATGCAAGCTCCGCACACACACAGGGTCACAGTGGGAATCGAACCCCCGACCTTGGAGGTGTGAGGTGAACGTGCTAACCACTAAGCCACTGTGCACCCTTTAATTGGATCCAACAAAAAAAAAAAAGTTAATGTGAGTTATTCTCACATTATTCTCATTATTTCACTCAAAGCAGCAACAACTATTAGTGTTTTCAGGCTTTGTCTTTGTTTTTTTTGTTTTTTTACATTACAAGTACAAGGTTCCACAGAGTAACAAAAGAGGAAAATGAGTGAGATAGCATCAGAAATACAGCCTCTTATCTCCCATCTTTTTATGGTTTTTCCTTTTCTCCAAATCCCAGTATTGCAGTGTGGTGCTCCCCTGGGTATGTTGTGTTGGTTGTGCTAGATGTTGGTCCATCAAAGCTAAGCAGACTAAAAGCATTACAGACTTCCCTGCTGTGTCACCTTGTCTTCCCACGGCAAAGAAGGCTCAACTTACTCTCCTCATCTCTCTCTCTCTTCCTTTCCTGGATGAGGAAAGGAAGAATTTTTTTTCCTCTCACTCTTTTTTCTCTCAATCTCTCTCTCTCTCTCTCTCTCTCTCTCTCTCTCTCTCTCTTTGTTGTTGCACTGATGAAGGATTTTTTTCTCCATTGCTGAAGTTTTTCAAAGATGCAACCTGCAGCTAGTGTCATGGCAGCTGCTTTCAGCTTCTGATCTGAAGGACTTACTTTTCTCTTTCCACTCAATGCTTTCTACCTAACTGCAGCACAACAGATTTACAAGAGCATGACTTGCTGCTTATTTAGGGAATTCAGCATGGACACGGCTAATAGGAGCTTTTAAAGGCCTTTGTGAATCAATCCATGTTTATGAATGGATGCCAAACCCTTACCCAGCAAGAAGAGAAGATCATTCATTACTTTCTGTTCCTGTTTAGGCCTCAAAGCACCAAATGTGCTGATTTTGGGTGACCTGTTTGAATATAATTTTCATTTACAGTGATGGTTTGTGTTGCAGGAAAACGGTACAATTTTGCAGACGTGATAGCTGCTCTGTGCATGAGTCTCGGCCTTGTCTGGTTTACTCTGGCCGACAGCAAGGTTGCCCCAAACTTCAATGTGACAGGTAGTGTGCTGATCATCCATGTTCAACACACTGTAATAAAACATTTTTATTCACTAGAGGACTGTACAAGGACAGCGACCTGTGAACAATTATACATACAATTAGGGCTTCCAAATTAATCATATTTTAATTATGTTCCTGATTTTTTTTTTTTTAATATTCAGTGATTTATCCATGTGATGGATTGCAGGTGTATAATGTACTACTAATGTATATTTAAAAAAAAAAAAAAGCTTTTTATTGGTTTCATTTAATTTGTGAAAGTAAATCATTTTCTTGTTAAATTGGATAAGTAATTGTGACAATTGTTTACTAAAAGTAATCATGATTATCATCATGCAAAAGTATATAAAACTTGTTTGTGATTTGTCTGATTTTCCCAGGAGTTATCCTTATCTCCATGGCACTTTGTGCTGATGCTGCTATTGGAAATGTGCAAGAAAAAGCCATGAAGCTGCACAATGGATCAAACTCAGAAATGGTAAAGTTACCAGTGGTAAAGTAGTTGTCCAGAAAGCACAGAACATTAATCATGTAATTTAAGTGAGAACTATTTTCATCGTTTTTTATAAGTTGTAATATAAGTCTCAAGTGTCCCCAGAATGTGTTTGTGATGTTTCAGCTCAAAATGTCCCATGGATCATTTATTCATTATACCATGCTTAAAATGCCCCTTTTTGGGTGGAAGCATAAACACACTGTTTGTGTGCATGTCTCTTTAAATGCAAATGAGCTGCATCTCCCTTTTCCGGAAGGCGGCTTTGCCTTTACAGCTCATGCTTCAAATACTACAACGGATGTGCCTTTACAGCTCGTGGTTCAGATACTAAAATGATTCGCCCAAAACGTACACAGTTTTCGAAAAGACAATCACCTTACTGTATTGTCCATAATAAAGGTGCTGTTGTGACGTATAAATACAGTAAGTGTTTTCGGGTTAAAAATAAAAATGACTGCTCTGGTCTCTGTGAACAGAGACAATGGTAACTTTAGCCACAATACCCGTGGAGCTCATTCAGAAAGGCTCATTCGGAAAGGCGAATTGTAAACATTCCCAAAATATAAAGTGCAATACTTACATCCTCTGAATATAAAGCTGAATATAAAGCCTATAAATTCCATTCTTGAGAATCAAGTTTTTAGCAAATCCTGCTTTGTATTGACCCTCATTCTCAAGTGAATAATGCCGGGAGTACATGTTCATTCTTACAGCCAACAACAGGACACATATAGGGCGGCTGTGGCTCAGTCGGTAGAGCGGGTTGTCCACTAATCCACTAACCGTGGGGTTGGCGGTTCGAATCCCGGCCCGGGTGATCCCATGCCGAAGTGTCCTTGGGCTAGACACTGAACCCTAAGTTGCCCCCAATGGCAAGCTAGCACCTTACATGGCAGCTCTGCTACCATTGGTGTGTGAATGTGCTCTCATTAGTAAGTAAATGTAAAAATGATATTTCTGTAAAGCTGCTTTGAGACAATGTCCATTGTAAAAAGCGCTATACATATTGATAAATTAAATTAATTATTATACAACATTTATGAAGCTGAGACATTCTTCTTATCACTGTAGCTTTTCACTGTAGCTCATCACTGTAGCTGCTCCAGCGTGGAAAACATGTCAGACTGTGTGCAGCTCACTCAGGGGAGGATCTATGTTAATACAGTCCCTGGGCAGGGCTTGTTCCAACTTGACGTCACGTAAGGGCGAAAATGAAAACGGCTCATTTTTTAGACACTGTTTATGAATTATTGGGGAAGAAAAAGGAGTGGGTGGATTTTTACCATCGTAGAGTGATTGTGTCCAAACTCCGACGCAACATATTTATGTCCAAATGCAGTTTAAAAGTGATGTTTGCATAATAGGTCCTCTTTAACATTAATCTTTATTTCTGTCTCTTTTTCTGTATGTGGGTGGGTGGGTGTGTGTGTGTTGAAGGTGTTGTATTCCTATTCTATTGGGTTCGTGTACATTCTGCTGGGCCTTCTGTGTATGGGAGGGCTGGGACCTGCTGTGACCTTCTGTGCTCAGGTCAGTTTTGGACATATTGAACTAATACAAGCCACAGAACACACTCTTTAAAGTACTTTAATCCAGTTTTGTTAGTTGTTAATAAAATATAACTAATACATTTTTGTTTGAGGGCCATGGGAACCTTCTACTACTTTGTACTACTTTGTGCATCCGGAAAGTATTCAGAGCGCTTAAATTTTTCCACATTTTGTTATGTTACAGCCTTATTCCAAAATGGATTAAATTCATTATTTTCCTCAAAATTCTACAAAAAATGCCCCATACTGACAATGTGAAAGATGTTTGTTTGAAATCTTTGCAAATTTATTAGAAATTAGAAACAAAAAAAAGCACATGTACATAAGTATTCACAGCCTTTACCATGACACTCAAAATTGAGTTTAGGTGCATCCTGTTTCCACTGATCATCCTTGAGATGTTTCTACAACGTGATTGGAGTCCACCTGCGGTAAATTCAGTTGGACATGATTTGGAAAGGCACACACCTGTCTATATAAGGTCCCACAGTTAACAATGCATGTCAGAGCACAAACAAAGCCATGAAGTCCAAGGATTTGTCTGTAGACCTCTGAGACAGGATTGTATTGAGGCACAGATCTGGGGCAATGAGCACAGTGGGCTCCATCATCCGTAAATGGAAGAAGTTTGGAACTACCAGGACTCTTCCTAGAGCTGTCCGTCCGGCCAAACTTAGTGATTGGGGGAGAAGGGCCTTAGTCAGGGAGTTGACCAAAAACCCGATGGTCACACTGACAGAGCTCTAGTAGGTCTCTGTGGAGAGAGGAGAACCTTCCAGAAAAACATCCATCTCTGGAGCACTCTACCAATCAGGCCTGTATGGTTGAGTGGCCAGACAGAAGCAACTCCTCAGTAAAAGGCACATGACAGCCTACCTGGAGTTTGTCAAAAGGCACCTGAAGGACTCTTTGGCCTGAATGGCAAGTGTCATGTCTGGAGGAACCAGACACCAATCATCACCTGGCCAATACCTTCCCCACAGTGAAGCATGGTGATGGCAGCATCATGCTGTGGGGATGTTTTTCGGTGGCCGGAACTCAGAGACTACTCAGGATAAGATGAATGCAGCAATGTACAGAGACATCCTTGATGAAAACCTGCTCCATAGGGCTCTGGACTTCAGACTGGGGTGCAGGTTCATATTCCAACTGGACAACGACCCTAAGCACACAGATAACAAAGGAGTGGCTACAGGACAACACTGTGAATGTCCTTGAGTGGCCCAGCTAGAGCCCAGACTTGAACCCGATTGAACATCTCTGGAGAGATCTGAAAATGGCTGTGCAACGACGCTCCCCATCCAACCTGATGGAGCTTGTGAGGTCCTGCACAGAAGAATGGGAGAAACTGCCCAAAAATTGGTGTGCATCAAAAAGACTTGAGGCTGTAATTGGTGCCAAAAGTGCTTCAACAAAGTATTGCGCAAAGGCTGTGAATACTTGGGTACATGCGCTTTTATTGTATTTTATTTCAAACAAACTTCTTTCACATTGTCATTATTGAGTATTGTTGGTAGAATTATTGAGGAAAGTAATGAATAATCCATTTTGGAATAAGACTGTAACATAACATAAAAAGTGTGAATACTTTCTGGATGCACTGTATATAGTTCTAAAAACTACAAGCTGATCTGAAATATGTTTCTCTTTTGCATGTGCCTCAACCAAAAGTAAAGTTATAGCATTTTAAAATCTGGTTACCTATGATAGTGAAAATTGCATTTAAAGATTCCATTCCGACTACACTGATTGTCTAAAAGCAACTTTTATTTATTTAATTTAATTTGCATACAATTTTGTTATAAATAAATATATACATAATAAATATGACTGTATCTTTATGCAAACCTTTATTTGTAGCCTACAGACTGACATGCTATTTAGGAGTCCTACCCATCCAGCAATCATTCCATCTTTAATCATAGTACCCTTAATTAAGTTTTTAAAAAGGGAACTCAACCATTGTAAATGACTAACATTTGTTATATTTACATTTTAAACTATATTTGGAGTCCTCCGTTACTCTGCTGTCTTTTCTATGTATATTATGTAAATTGGAATTATTGTAACCTGATTTATTATTATCCTGAGGAAACGGGAATACCAAACAAACACACTGCCTACATTTGTAACCTATTTATGCAAAAAAAAAAAAACTATCAACAATTATAAGTTTGAGATGGGAAAACAAGCGATCACTATGACCATGAATATCATCCACATCACATCACCTGAGGTGAATGTCAGTCACTGCAATTGCAGGATCTGCGGCATCCACAGCGTCACTCTTGACTTGACATCACAGTCATGGAGGAGTGGAAGAGGACTCCAGTGGCAACCTGTGAAGCTCTGGTGAACTCCATACCAAAGAGGGTTAAGGCAGTGCTGAAAAATAAGGGTGGCCACACAAAATATTGACACTTTGGTCTCCCAATTTGGACATTTTCATTTAGGGGTGTACTCACTTTTGTTGCCAGTGGTTTAGACATTAATGGCTGTGTGTTGAGTAATTTTGAGGGGACAGTAAATTTACACTGTTACACAAGCTGTACACTCACTACTTTACATTGTAGCAAAGTGTCATTTCTTCAGTGTTGTCACATGAAAAGATGTAATCAAATATTTACAAAAATGTACTCAGTTTTGTGACCTATATTTTAGAAATATCTAAAAATTTCCTATTAATGTTTAATAGGACATTATAATTACTTAATAATTAGAAATATTGATTGTAAAAAAATAAAGACAGGGCCCATCCCTAACCTCCAAGTACATTTGACACAAACAGGTACTGATCAACAGTTGGCTAATTCCATTCCAATGGTGGTGCCAGCATCATGCTGTAGGGTTGCTTCTCGGTGGCAGGGACAGTGAGAATTATAGAATTGAATGGTCATAATTAAATGAGGGATGAATGGTGACAAACATAGAAGTCCTTGAATGTCTTTGAGTGACTCAGCCAAATGACGATGCTTCCCTGATTGAACTTGAGCGGATCTGCCAGGAAGAATGAGACTCTGGACAAATCCAAGTGTTCAAAGCTTGTAGAGATTTATACAAGAAGACTTGAAGCTGTAATTGCTGCTAAATGGTCTAAAATACTTCTTATTTATTATTTAAAAAGTGCTGAATGAGGACTCAAAATACTACATTTTACGTTTTGATTTATAATAAATGTATCAAAAATGTCAACCAAAAAAAATAAATTATTAATTAATTTAGCCATTATGGATTATTGTGTAGATGAATGCCAAAAAGTAAATTAATCTTTTATTAATTAAATTTATAACGCCATAAGTATGCAAAAACTGAAGGGGTCTGAATACTTTCTGAACCCACTATATTTGTTTTCTTAAAATAGAATATAAGTAATACATTATATGGAGAAACCCCCAATTTCAAAATGATTGAAACTAGATTTTTCTTCAGAATTTAGCAACAGCATTGTCCATTGGGATTTTCCAGACTACCTTTCAGATGCAAAAATATACATGCTCTCTTGTGGCCAGGAGTCAAATCAGACTTGTCTGTAATGAAGGTTCGATTGAGATGCATATAATTTTCTATCTGCTTTTGTTTTTGTTTTTTTTTTGTTGTTTTTGTTTTTTTAGAATCCAGTGACTACATATGGCTATGCATTCTTCTTTTCTTTGATGGGTTACTTTGGCATCTCCTTTGTTCTGGCTTTGATAAAGCTTTTTGGTGCTCTAGTTGCAGTCACAGGTGAGACGTGCCAATCTACTCTATTCTAAAACTAGTTTTAATAAAAAAAAGATTATTTTAATTAAGTGATCTTTGTTTGTTTGTTTGTTTATCTGTCTGTGTGTTTGTTTGTTTAGTGACCACAGGAAGAAAGGCCATGACGATTGTATTGTCTTTTTTGTTCTTCTCTAAACCTTTCACTTTTCAGTAAGTAAGCATTCTGGAGCATGAACAATGCAGCAAAACTGACATATGAGCATACAATTATCATTTCAATTCACTAGAATATGTGTGTGTGTGTGTGTATGTGTATATGGATGGATGGCACTCACTGAAAAAACCTAAGACAAAGATGTTGCATCATTATCACAATTAGGGAATGGTCAAATAGTGTATGTTAGAAGAAACTGATCATAAAAACAATTATATCAGTTTCAATGTGCTTCTGGTGATACGTAAATCAGGGGTGGACAAATTAGTACCCTGGGACAAACAGAACAGGTCAAGGTTATCCATTTTTTATTTGTACATTCCTGGTGGACAAGTCGTAGATCTAATACTAGATAGTAGTACTTGTGAGAAAGTAGCCACCAGCCTCTTTCTTTGCTGTCTGCCAACCAGAGAAAGAAGAATCACATATGTATGTTTAACACAAGCCTTCCAAGTGCATCATATGTCTCATGGTGAATGAGCATACTAGTAGCATGCACAGTAGTGATGACCAGAATACATCCCTGGATGATGTACGTAGAGTAGCAGGTGGTGAGTACACCACCTGCTACTCTACGTACATCATCCAGGGATGTATTCTGGTCATCAGTGTATTCTGGTAAAAAACTATTCTTGTTAGTGTTACGGCCCAGTCTAGGTTGGGCTGCACAGAGTAACCAGTATTCAAGTTTATTGATCTTTAAATGTTAAATGAGAGAGCCAGGAACAACAACCCAACAAGGTTGTTCAAAAAGTTGTAGTGTATTTTATCAGACAATATATACATATAACTATACAAATAAACCAAAACAGGCGTATCTTCAGGGTGGGCCAAGGCCAAAATAATAAACAAAAGGATCCTATGATTAGCAAGCTAGATTACCTAAAAGGAAAAATAAAGAAAATACAAATATTCTTCCCTAACTACCTAAGCAAGAAATGGAGACAAAAGGAACCCTCTCCCAAAAGAAAGTGGCATCCACACCCCTACTGCCAGTGAACCAATTGAACTAATATATATATATATATATATATATACACAGCGCCTTGCAGGTGGGACACAATCATGAAGTGGAACGAAATTTATTGGATATTTCAAACTTTTTCAACAAATAAAAAAACTGAAAAATTGGGCGAACAAAATTATTCAGCTCCCTTAAGTTAATACTTTGTAGCGCCAACTTTTGCTGTGATTACAGCTGTAAGTCACTTGGGGTATGTCTCTATCAGATTTGCACATCGAGAGACTGA
>JAFFST010045391.1:33823-47224 GCA_022414735.1 Noturus placidus
TATATATATAAGAAAGCAGTGTTTTAAAAATTGGAGGGTCAGTGCGGGTTAGGGGGGTGTGGGGGCATTCAAATCCATTTTCTATATCACTATCCTACAGGGTCACAAGGAACCTGGAGCCCATCCCTCCTAATTACAACAATTTAGGAGGACATTAAAATTTAATTGTTTTGTTGTTGTTGTTGTTGTTGTTGTTGTTGTTGTTTTTAGAGATGGTAATGTTAATGTGCCACAATATAACACACAAGTAGGCATGAAAAAACTTGAACTTGTCAATTATGACAGAATTTAGGAAGATAGTGTGAGCCATGACACATTAATTTACCTTCTGATAAACTAAGTTTAATATTTTCAGTTAATTTTACAGACTGTATGCAAAAACAAAACAACAACCGTTAACCTATTCACCTTGTAAATAAATACAATAAACCTCATTGTTCAGTCTTTGAAGTCTGCTCCTCTTAAATATATTTAAAGCTATACTATAAGCCATTTTCCCCTGTCATGCTTCTGGGCTGGAGTCAGTTCTCGAAATGCTCTGTATATATTGTGTATATATCTGAATAATCTCATATAGGATGTGATTGGATGAGTTTATTTATCCACCAGATGCAAAGCGCTTTAGTTTAATGCTGTTCTTTAGGGATGCACCGATCAGGATTTTTCCAACCGATACCGATCCAGATACCAATCTTTTTTTGTTGTTGTTTAAGCTTTAATCAGGAGTTCTGTCATATACAGTTAAATGTAATCTCTCTGCTCATAGTCACTGTTAATTTAATTAAAACAATATCAATAACAAATACTGTTGGTTAATTGATAAATAAACAAGCATTGAATATTTATTTTAAATATTTTAAACAATAAATAGTTCTAATTAAAAGTAGACTAACACAAGCATGATCCAAATTAGGAAAAATGCTAATATTCTTCTAAGGAAATAGTTTACTAAGCTTAAAGTCAAATTGATATTAAGTGCAACCCATAGTAATTAAACATAAATTAATTTCTCATTGTATTTATATTTTATGAAGTTATAATGTCTATTTTTATATTAAATGATTTGTTTATAACTAAGAACATTTTCTGTCCTTACATTTTATTATTTTATTTATTTATTTATTTATTTATTTATTTATTTATTTATTTATTTTATCAGTTATTCCTTTAGATGGGTTCCCACAGTAGAGTGTTGCCATGTCTGCTGATAATATTGAGTTATTTGGGGTTATTAAATCAAATCATGGAAATGATTTCAAATCAAGTTGACTTTTCCGGTGATATTTGGCAGCCCATAGTTTAAATGAAGTGAATGCACTGTACGTGTGAGCCAGACGAGTTAGTGGAGGGAGTGAAGGAGAGGTGCAGTGTTCTTTGGGGGACATTCGAGGGGTAGAGGGGGGGGGTCCACTTAGTTGTGCTTAGCCAAAATGTAGTGTAAAGAAACAAAATGCTACACAACTTTCCTCACTTTCACTCACATATATAACAGTCTGTCACAACCTGAGGGTTCACAATGAACTCAACGGGAGGATAAACAAGTGAATGTAACATTAATGGTCAAAAACCGGAACTGCCGTTAGCCTAGCCTACTTTGTGGGTGTGCAAATATCAACAGTTAATTGACATTCTTAAGAACAAACCAAGCCATGGTATGATACCTTCTATACTAAGCTAAGGTTACCTACTATTTAGGTATCTAGTTACTTACTGTCTGAAAAAAATCTTGTATGTTCTGCTGAACTTTTCTACGCTTGACTGCTGTCTCCATTTCTTACAGACTGAGCGGCTAAAATATATCAACAAACTTGTGTTGAGTATGGGCTCAACCAAGTGTACAACTGGAGGGGACACACACCTATTTTCCTTAACAAACGGAAATATATTTAAAAGGAATAGACTAAAATAAATAGAATAGATGAAGAAAAGACAAATCTGTTTGCAGGGTTCATTAAAGGGGACATATAGAAAATATTTTGTACTTTATATTGGGGGGGACAGATTGGTAATTCCTCAACATGGGGGGACACGACTCCCCCCCCCTCCCCCCAAAGAATGCATGGTTACACCCATGACTCAAAACAGGTCACTCGCACCGTTGCAAATAAATATTTTTCAGTCGCAAATGTGAGTGAAATGGTCCCACTGTAGAGCCCTGCTACCATGCATGTTTTTGGACTGGAGGAGGAAACCGACGTAGCCAGAGGAAACACCCACGGCATGGGGAGAACACGCAAACTCGGCACACACAAGGCCAGGAATTGAACCCCCAATACTTGCGGTGTGAGGCGAACTTGCTAACCGTGCACCTGGGTGGTGTCAAATGAAAAATTTAAACTCCTAAACTATCCATCCATCTTCTACCACTTACTCCTTTTTCAGGGTCATGGGGAACCTGGAGCCTATCCCAGGGAGCATCGGGCACATGGCGGGGTACACCCTGGACAGGGTGTCAGTCCATCGCAGGGCACAATCACATACACACTCACACACCCATTCATACACTACGGACACTTTAGACACGCCAATTAGCCTACAAAGCATGTCTTTGAAATGGGGGAGGAAACCGGAGTACCCAGAGGAATCCCCCGCAGCACAGGGAGAACATGCAAACTCCGCACACACATGGCCCCGGCAGGTCTCGAACCCCGGACCCTGGAGATGTGAGGTAAACTTGCTGACCGTGCGCCTGGATGGTGTCAAATGAAAAATTTAAACACCTAAACTAATGCACTTTAATTTAAATGCTAAAATTAGAAGATAATTTTCAAATTATTTTTAACAGCATGTACCGAGCCTGACTCCTTAATGCAAAGTCACAGTGAGGTGCACAATTTTGAAGCATAGTAACTCACACAAAATACATTTTTCTAGATATTTCTAGAGGGCCGACTTTTGTTGTGTTAGGATTTAGATTTATATGTATTCAGTGAGGTACACAGGTGCTAGGCGTTAGAAGCTCCAGAAGCTCCAGGAAGCTTTAGAAACTCCAGGTACTCCGGTTTCCTCCCTAGTAGACATGCATGGTACTCCGGTTTCCAAAGACATGCATGGTAGGATTCGGCATGTCCAAAGTGTCCGTAGTGTATGAGTGGGTGTGTGAATGTGTATGTGATTGTACCATGCAATGGATTGGCACCCTGTCCAGGGTGTACCCTGTCTTGTGCCTGATGTTCCCTGCGATAGGTTCCCCGTGACCCTGAAGGAATGGATAAACAGTATAGAAGATGGATGGATAATTTGTTCATTTGTTAATTGATAGGTAAGTGACCTTACAGCACATTACAGGAACTTACTATTTATGGTGAGGTCTACGAGGTTTAATGAAACATGAATTATGTTGTTTTTATTTTGACCACAAGTTTGTTCCCTGTAAATTGTTGGACGACTGGCATATATTACATTTGAATAATGTTTAATAGTTTACTATTTTTACCAAATGCAACTCCATTCGATTTTGGACAAAGCAAATGTAATAAATTTACTAAATTATACTATTAGGTAGAGATACGGATCCTGAGATTTTAATGTCCCACTGACAACACCATGCAGTTTAGAGAACTGCTGGTTTAAAGAAACATTTTAAATACAATTTTTACAATATCTGCTTTTACTCTAAATGTACTCAATTTGGCAGGACGTTTGCATTTACTTGCTATTTATTTAGTATTTAGACGGAAGCTACAAGGCGACTGTAGCTAATGTAGCTGCATGCCTAAATTACACTCACCTTAAACCCTTGAGTTGTTCATTATTTTAAAGACTTGTCTATGTGGTAACTACAGCACTGCTATCAATTATAATGGACAATGCCTCAGAATTACTCAGTGCTGAAAACAGCAGTCATGGCCATCAAAAAATACTGAATCATATAATTTGGTGTCATTTCAGGCAATTATTAGGTAGGTTTTATAGTTTTCAGAAATTTGAAGGCAAATTTGTAGGTTAAATGTGATTAGATGCTAATATTGTTCCATTTTGATTTTTATTTTTATTTAAATTGACTTATTATTACACTATTTTATTAGGGTTAGGGTAAGGTATGATAAAAATATGATATCATATAAAAATGGTATTACCAAGCCAAACAATGTTGAGTTTATGAAGTGGGCACAAACTGGCAGCTACATCAACTTACTTAATTGTTACATTGACCAATGCAAACCTAGGTATACTGGGTCATTAATACAGTATATTGCCATACCCATGGTGGTTGTAATAATGAAAGAATTTTTTTTTTTTTTTACAATAAATGTACATATTAAGTCTTGTTAGAGAAAAAAGCGAAATTATGTACAGAGTTAAAGATTTTTTTTTTATAATTCTGAAGGCAAAAACAACAGAAATACACAATCCAGAATCACTCATATAAAAGACTTAGTTTTAAAAACATCCCAGATGTTTCTCAACTTTTGAATCACCCGGTGAAACATTTTACATAATAAATGAATGAAGACAGGTTTAAAAAAAGAATGAAAAAGAAAAAAGTAATGTGACAAAGTTATGAAAGAGATATTGTGTTCAGAGTTGTCTTTGGTATGCGACATTAAAAAAAAAAAAAACAATAAATTGCACTGAAGTTTCAGATCTGTATCAAAAACTTTCAATACTGAAATGGAATTAATGTAATCCATGTTGTAATCCAGTTGTAAAAAAATTAACATTAATATTAATAAGAAATGAAATCCAAAAATAAAGCCAAATCCCTGCAATATATCTGATTAAACACCATCTCAAACTTCATGCTATTCGCACCTGAAGTGTATGTTTCCTGATTCTTCCTAACACTCATCAGCTCATTAATATACCTCTCATTATACTTAACATTCTGATGCCTAATCCTCAAGACAGTGTGTTAATGAACTGATGAGATGAATTGGTTGTGTTGAATCAGAACATAAATACTGGGAAGCACTGATCTAATACACACCAGTACACCTTAACACACACAGACACACTCAAAAAAACCTGGCCCTGTTTATAAACACACTCATAAACTCATTCGTAAACTACATACTAGGGATAAAGTGAGTTTGTTATGGTGCGTTAGGGAGTGTCTATCTCTCAGGTTCTGCACATTTTATTCAGTTTTAATTTTATTTCCATTTCCCTCTCTAACAAACCTTTTTATATCCCGATGAAGTGAGTAAGCTGATGCATTGTAAAAACACACTTACAAGCTATTCAAGAGAACTACAGGAGCAGGACTAACTCACATCAAAATACACTAACAAAGTCTAACCGTAACACATGGATCCCACTCATCAAATCTTAATTAGAGCTGCATAATTGCCCCAAATTGAAAGTATTTATTTATTTAAAGATTGTGCATGTTAAGTAGACTTTTTAAGTTTGTGCATTTTGAATTTTGAAGTATATTCCATAGTCTATTACTGGAAGCATAATTGTTGGCACAATTTATGAGTATAAAATGGGTGTGTCTGATTGTGTTAGAGCAGGAAGACACTAGATAGTGCAGTACAAGGGGACTAAAGCAGTGGGACTGGGATCGCTGACCTAACACCCTCTAACAGTGAATTTAGCCCCCACTGTTAAAGATAACACACCTGGTCCAACTCATATGCTTATTAACACACACTTCATATCACCCCAACATATCATCATGAAGTGTATGTAAATTGAGCTGAACCGTTGAAGCAGATGTGTTAAAGAAGAAGACACTACGGGACGCTGTAGCACATCTCACTATTCTTACAACTTCCTAGTTACTTCCTAGATTTAAAAACAATTTTTAAATAATAACTTAACAATCCACACAGAATGAGAAGCAAAGGAGATACATGTACTAAGAAACAATTTATTCTCATGCAGTGCCTGAATACTGCAACAGTTTAAGAAAAATACTGATGTGCACATTTAAAACACAAAAACACACACACGTGTGAGCGTGACACAAGGAAGACTACGGGGTTTAAAATGAAATGCCTGAGTTCTCAATACCTGGATTATGTAAGCGCACACACGCGGCTTATTGTTCCAGTCTGAACATACATTACAGTGGACTTTAGGGAGACACAGACAGACATTTTTGTCCCTGCACACACTGAAACAGGAAGTGATGACCTTTGTAAGAAATCCAGTCACTTCCTTATTCCACTGAAACAGGAAAAGGGCATTTTATTAATGCTGTGGCTTATTTTCAGAAATAAGGAAGCAACAATACACACCTCTGTTCCAATCCTGTTCTTAATGCGCCCATAACATCTTTCCCTTCCCTGGCTGCTGAGCGATGTTTGTTAGATGATCTTTAAATAAGGCATTGAATTGAAAACATTGTAGACTTCAGGGTCACACTGTACCTAAAGCGCATTACAGCAGCCTTTGACACGCTATAATTTTTTTTACTTTTTATTTTTCTTCTCAAAATGGTGGATAAACTGTTGGTAAGTGTAAACTATAAAACTGTAAACTCTAACATTTGATTGTCTGTGTTTAGATATATTTTTATCCCTCCAATTCTTGCATCTGTACACGATAGCAATAGGTATAGCTTTACTTTTCTCTGCTAGCCAGTTTAGCTGTTAACATGGTAGCTGGTTAGTTGATAACAAGTTAACAAACCATTATAAGTTAGTATTTTGTAAACCAAGGAAAAAAAAAGAAAAATCATACAAACTGCTAAGATAATGATTAATGCTTCTATAGTAACTGTTTAGCAAACCAGCTAGTTAGCACTCTAGTCTTATTGTGTAATTAACTAGCCAATAAAACTCTGCACAGAATGTGACAGAATCGGTGTATAAATGTCCAAGGAACCACACTGTTTTTATTTTGTTTCACATTAGTTAGCAAACCGGCTAGTTAGCACACTAATGACTTAGCAATCCATGATGACTGTGCATAGAGTTTAACTCTCAGTGTGTAAATCTCCAAATCACTTCAGCTACATTGTTCTCACTGAGAAGGAAATCCTGACCTTTACACTTCTACCTACACACTACACCCTAGTGTAAGTGCACACTCATTAGGTGATGTTTACGAGGGCGTTAAAAGCAGTATTGGAAGACAGATTTCAGGCTTTACAGTGCCCTGCAAGGTTATTGTCTTTACTTTATTTCATACATACCTTTAGTTTCTCAGTCTGTAAATTTAAGCTGATATATAATTCATGCTTGATAATCACACAATCAGTGCTGTAATGGTGTACAAAGTATCAAGAAGATAAAAAAAGAAAAGAAAAAACATTAAATAAGTTATTTATATAAAAGAGCAAATTAACTTTTGGCATATTTCCATTCTCATCAGCAGGTAAGATGTGAATAGACACTGATGGAGGACTCATTTGACCAAAATGTCTAGCAGTAGTGTGTCAAAGTGATTATAAGTTAATAACACAAGTCCAGGTGTTTTAACTTACCGCTACTAGACATTTCAGAATGGACCTGGATAACTGAAAACATTCATAAACAGATGTATAAATTAGAAAGAACTCTAATGAGCTGAGTGTAACATCTCTTGGATTAATCTTTGTTTGGCCGATCGAAGAACCGCTCTTCACGTATTGGTATTGAAAATCTCCAGCGGCCACCAAGAGTTGCTCTTTCAGGGTAAATCCAGTCGGATGGCAGAAAATCAGGACGAATAGAAAGAACGCAGCATTTCCTCTCTTCCTCTTCCATTTTACTGTCAAATCAGACTCCTAGTTGCTGCAGTGTAACACAATGCAAACTGTCAGAAAGTTGTCACTTCATTTCTTTTTTCCGCTCCTTTTCTCCATTTTCTCGCCTTTGTCCGAGCGTTCCGAGCCCCGATCGGCCCTGTCTGATTTCTCGGCTCTGCTGCCTTCCCTCCGCGTGCCCTCGTCTGTAGATGAGGTAGTTGGATGAGACTGCCCCCATTTAGCGATTTCCTCGTGTTCGCTAATACTCGTGGTAATACTCGAGATCCAGCCTTTGAGATCATCCTACAAAAATAATTATAAAACAATCAGATTGGAATTTTTACTCACCAATCACTCCACAGCAGCTTAGATCATCATTCTTTTAGAAGGGCACCTAACGAGCCCACTCAAGTTAATTGTAAGCCAGCTAGGTTACAGGTATGTAAGAAATGGGCAGCTACAGCATGGTTAGCTTGTTTAATGTTACATTAACTACCAAGCTAACTAGCTATTTCGATATTTACATTTACATTTACATTTATTCATTTAGCAGACGCTTTTGTTTAGCTTTTGCAATGACAACCCCACCTAATGGTAGCCATCTAGTTATATGTATCAGCATATAACCTTTTCTGAGGCGTTTGTACAGAGAATATAAAAAGTCTACATACCCCTGTTAAAATTGCAAGATCATGTCAGATCGTTTTCCACCACTAATGTGATATAGCAACCAACAAACTGCAAGTGAAAAAAAACCCCAGAAATCCTACAGAAACAGCTGATCTTTTTTGGAGTTAATCAGAATCACTTGATTGATGATGGGTGAATGATGAGTTTGAATGTAATTAATGCTGAGTATAGTCATATGCATAATTATAAAAGGACGTGCACACTTATGCAACCAGGTTATTTTTCTTCCCCCAAACTCCCCAAGCGCCCAACCCCATTAAGTCTTTTGTGTATGGATTATGTATAGCATCTCTTTTTCACATAAAAATATTCTATATTAGAGGGCAAACTCCATACCTTAAGACGAATTACAACCAGTAGAGTGAATTAACCATCATACCTACTTAAGATACTACCTCACTTATTATGCTTTTAGCAGTTAGATTGCTGGTATGGCATTCCAAGCGAGGACACTAGCGTACTTTTGTAACTGCAATCAGACAATGCTTTTTAAAACATCATACATATACACAACTGAATTTCTGACAAAGAGCAAAATGCATTCAGGGAATTCTCTGTAAGAAAATGTAATAACAACACATTGCACTACACTGCAGGATTTCAGAAGTATATTGGATGTTTTCAGACCTAACCAAAAGAGTGCACCATGTAGTGGATAGGGTGAAGTTTGCACATATACATAATCTTACCTCATCTTTAGCATGGAAGAGGAACTCGCTCCCATCTTTAGTTCTGGGATGGAGGAAAAAAACCACAAATGTCCTTTATTAGTGCCAAATAGAAAAAATAATAATAATATATATGTGTGTGTATATATATATATATATATATATATATATATATATATATATATACTGTATATATACTGTATATATAATTGTTTTAATATATATAAATATATTTTTTTTTCTTTTAAATTTTTTGTTACTATTATAGATTTTTTTTTTGCATACTTAAAATGCACAAAAATCTATAATAGTACAAGCAGTACTATTATATATTTTTGTGCATTTTAAGTATGTTGTTTATATTAATTTTTTTTCGGTTATATTACATATTTTTATTATATTGTTTTTCTTTTTTCTCTTATAGATATTTTACAATAATATATTATATAGATAATTTTATTCTTTACTTTTTTTAATGTTTAGAATTTTATAAAATGTAAGTGCGGCTGTGGCTCAGGTGGTAGAGCGGGTTGTCCAGTAATCGTAGGGTTGGCGGTTCGATTCCCAGCCCACATGACTCCACATGCCAAAGTGTTCTTGGGCAAGACACTGAACTGCAAGTTGCTCCTGATGGCAAGTTAGCACCTTGCATGGCAGCTCTGCTACCACTGGTGTGTGTGTGTGTGAATGGGTGAATGAGACACAGTGTAAAGTGCTTTGGAACCGCTCAGGTTAAAAGTCATTTTTATGTGGTATTATAGAAACTCTTTTTATTAAATTTTTAATTTCATGTTATTTGTACTTTATTAGACTTGTATTGGAAAACGATGTACTTTGTGTTAATTCTATATTTTTCAGAATAAATATTTTTTAAAATTGCTTTATTTTTTATAGATTTTCCTTTAATTTCTATTTCTTTTTTTATTTCTTTACATTTCCTCTTATTGAGCTGCACTGTGAATTGTTTACTTAAGTGTGAAGACGTTTTTCTTCTTCTTGTAGCCAAGGTTGATGTCGCAAGAGCAGCTGCTCAGACTGAGACGTGGCTCATTGTTATATGTAGATGCTGTGTTCTTTGAGTCCTTGAAGAAACCAAGTTCGCCTTTATTCAGTATGCAGTACAGATTCACCCAAGATCTGCTGCAAAAGGTTAAAAAAAAAAGAACAGATGAGCAGGTATTAGTGTCAAAACGTCTATCTAACTGTTACTCACCTGTTGAAAGAGTGAATGATAAGTCCTTAACAGAGCGATCAGACTGCTGTGAAGAAAATCACTACTTCACAGTGCTAGACTTCTGTGACTTACCTTTGTGGGGAGGCAGAAGATCAGCCAGGAGCATAAAAAAAATATGGAAGAGAAGAGACTTTTGATTAATGCCAACAAGCAGTGGTGGCTAGTCAAATCATGCTAATGCTAGTATGAAACTGGCCTCAGTGAGAAAGCACTTTTCTATGGACTTTTCCATCCATCTGTTTTGATGTTGACTGCACATCGACTGGAACCTCACAAATCAAGTTTTCACAACCTTTATATTTTCTGATGATGTTGGGTGTTCACTTCAGGTTGTGGGGTTTATTTAAATGAAGTTTGAATGATGTTTCTCCACATATTTGTCATTGAATGTGTGTGCAGACTTAGAGCTTAGAACAGTATACCTACAAGATCTTTAGTATTTCTAAGCAACCTGATAAGACACCAAATTACATAGAAAAAGTAAAAAAAAAAAA
Source organism: Noturus placidus (assembly GCA_022414735.1). Taxonomy (NCBI): domain Eukaryota; kingdom Metazoa; phylum Chordata; class Actinopteri; order Siluriformes; family Ictaluridae; genus Noturus; species Noturus placidus. The sequence continues at coordinate 44,531 of JAFFST010045391.1, forward strand.
AAAATGTATATCCATGAGAATGAATTCTCATATGCACAATTAAAATGGGACTGATCAAATGCACATACCCATGAATAACAATAAATAATAAATACACATTTTTCATAGCCCATGATCATTTAAATACAGACATACAGTACTGACAAGTTACCTTGTAGGCATCCTTTCAGATGATAGCTGAGGATCTGTTTGTGATAGAGACTATAACATTTTTACAGTAAGTTGCTCTGGATAAGGGAGTCAAGTGAAAAATGTGGTGGAAATTGAAACTCATAGGCTCTTTAAATTTGATGCAGGTATCCACATTCCTGGTGTTGAGAAACATTCTGTGTGGTTGACAGGTACTGCTCAGAATTTTCAACAGAATAGCATTTAATTGGAGGTCAGTGTCTTTTTTTTTTTAAATAAATTTGCAAAACATCTGGATGGAAAAATACCCATAAACAGCACTCACTATGCGTGTGTATCATTGAATGTGCACAGGCATAAATGTAAAAGGCAGCCATCTTGAATTTCTATATCAGCCTAGTTAATGAAATGAGTCCACATGCTGCTTGGGGAGGGGGGTGCTAAGGAAAGGATGGGAACCACTAATATTCACTCTGTACCATACCTCATAAGCCGTGGATTAAAAAAAAACCGCAGCTGTTGATCTTCTGCCAAAAGATGCTAGTAGCTAGCATCAAGATGTCATGCAAGATGCAAGCTGTGCTAATGGCACACTATTTAATACAGTTAGTGGGGGGGGGGGTAGTTATAGAACCTCTAATTTGTGCAAGCAAAAAAAAAAATTACTTTACTTTTGTTAAAGTAAGATTTTTTTCTTTAAAAACAGCTATATCAAGCTATACAGAAATTTATCACAGTGCAGTCAAAATAAAAACCTAAGCATTTTTTTTTAATTCTTTCGTTTGTGTTGATTGCAAACGTTTAAGAAAAATGCCAAACTATCAAGCACTAATGCACTATTTTGGTGTTAGCATACAGTATAATCATGCTAAGGTCAATAGCATGCTAAGTTATGTTCTTTCCTACAGGCTTTAGGTTAAATGAGCCCCACCTGTTGGAGCTTTTCTTCTGGCTCTCTATGTCTAATTTTCGGAAGAGGAAGCCCTCATGCTGAGCATGATGGGAAGGTGGTTGGGGGACAGATGAGCTGCTCTGGGCTGGAGCAGAACGCGAACGTCGCGCTTCACCCTGTGCACCATCTTTGGGCCGTGGCCGTCTGCGTGGTTTTGGTCTATCTCGAGCTCGTGGCCGGTCCAGCCGTGATGACTTCTCTGACAATCCATTTGGAAGGCGAGGAATTTCTCCTCGAGCCTAAGATTTTAATTACATTTTAATTCACAGTGATTATTTGCAATACAATACTATAACATATTCTACCCTATATTTGCAAACTATATAAAAATCATATGGATCAATGAGATCAATCATATGGAGACAATGATAATGACAAAAATACATAAATATAATTATAGAAAATAATTAAAGTACACACACACACATTATACAGTATATATATATATAGTGCCCTCAAATAATATTGGCACCCTTGGTAAGGATGAGCAAAGATGTCTGTAAAAAAAAATTTCTTTATTGTTAAAAATTCACAAAAATACTCTGCTCTCATGGATATCATCCATCCATCCATCCATCTTCAACCGCTTACTCCTTTTCAGGGTCACGGGGAACCTGGAGCCTATCCCAGGAGGCATGGTGGTACAAGGAGACAAGACGGGGTACACCCTGGACAGGGTGCCAGTCCATCGCAGGGCACAATCACATACACTCTCACATTCATACACTACGGACACTTCAGACACGCCAATCAGCCTACCATGCATGTCTTTGGACTGGGGGAGGAAACCGGAGTACCCGGAGGAAACCCCCGACGCACGGGGAGAACATGCAAACTCCGCACACACATGGCCCCGACGGGACTCGAACCCTGGACCCTGGAGGTGTGAGGCGAACGTGCTAACCACTAAGCCACCGTGCGCCATCAAAAAAATTGCAAACACAACACATAGATGGGCAATGAGAAAAATATTTGAAGTATATTCCAACTGATATAATATTTTTTTCATACATCTGGGTGACTAGGAGCAGAATATTGATCAACCATGACTTCCTGTTTGACAAAGGTATGAATATGAGGTAACACATAGGCCAGATTTCCTTAGTCATTCATAACAATGGGTGAGACCAAGTAATATAACTGTGATGTTTAAGGCAAAAGGTTGTTGATCTTCACAAAATAGAAAGTGGCTATAAGAAAATAGCACAAGCATTGAAAATGCCCTTTTCCACCATCACGGCAATAATTTAGACGTTCCAGTCAACTGGAAATGTTATGAATCAACCTGGAATTGGACACGTGTCTATATTGTATCAATGCACTGTGAAGAGGATGGTTCGAGTGACCAAAAAATCTCCACAGCTGGAGAATTGCAGAAGTTATTTGCATCTTGGGTTCAGGAAGTCTCCAAATCTATAATCTGAAATCACTTACAGTGGTGTGAAAAAGTGTTTGCCCCCTTCCTCATTTCCTGTTCCTTTGCATGTTTGTCACACTTAAGTGTTTCGGAACATCAAACCAATTTAAACAATAGTCAAGGACAACACAAGTAAACACAAAATGCAATTTGTAAATGAAGGTGTTTATTATTAAAGGTGAAAAAAAATCCAAAC
>JAFFST010045392.1:8245-11109 GCA_022414735.1 Noturus placidus
CTCTCTCTTACACACACTCTCTCTCTCTCAAACACACACTCTCTCTCTCACACACACACTCTCTCACACACACACACACTCTCTCACACACACTCTCTCTCTCTCTCTCTCACTCTCTCTCTCTTGCACACTCTCTCTCTCACACACACTCTCTCTCTCATACACACACTCTCTCTCTCATACATACACTCACTCTCTCTCTCGCACACTCTCTCTCTCTCACACACACACCCTCTCTCTCTCACACTCTCTCTCTCACACACACACACACTCTCTCTCACACGCTCTCTCTCACACTCTCTCTCACACACACGCTCTCTCACACTCTCACTCTCTCTTTCACACTCTCTCTCACACTCTCTCTCACACATGCTCTTTCTCTCACTCTCTCTCACACTCTCTCTCTCACATGCTCTCTCACACTCTCTCTCTCACATACACTCTCTCTCTTACACACACACTCTCTCACACTCTCTCTCTCACACGCTCTCTCTCACACACACTCTCTCTCTCACACACACACACACTCTCGCTCTCACACACTCTCTCACACACTCTCTCACACTTTCTCTCTCTCACACACACACACTCTCTCTCACACTCTCTCTCTTTTACACACTCTCACACTCTCTCTCACACGCTCTCTCTCTCACTCACTCTCTGTCTTTCTCTCTCTCTCTCTCTTTCTCTCACACACACACTCTCTCTCTTTCTCTCTCTCTCACACACACACTCTCTCTTTCACTCTCTCTCACACTCTCTCTCTGACGCTCTCTCTCTCCCACACTCTCTCTCTCTCTTTCTCACTCTCTCTCCTGCTCTCTCTCTCACACATACACACACACTCTTTCTCTCTCTCTTACACACACACTCTCTCTTTCTCTCTCTCTCACACACACACTCTCTCTCACATTCTCTCTCTCACTCTCTCTCACACACTCTCTCTCTTTCTCTTTCTCACACTCTCTCACACTCTCACTCACTCTCTCTCACACACTCTCTTTCTCACTCTCACACTCTGTCACACACACTTTCTCTCTTTCTCTTTCTCTATCTCTCTCACACACACACACACACACACTCACACACACTCACACACACACTGATAAAAAGCTCAATATCATCTCAGTCCTTTCAGCAAAGTGATTCTTGTTCTTGAGCTGATGAATAGCCCTCAAGAATAAATGAATCTGTGGCACTCCAGAGCCTGCCTTCTCCAGTGACTTTGCCCTTATTGCTTTTGTTCTCTCTCTCTCACACACACACACTCACTCTCTCTCACACACACTCTTTCTCTCACACTCTCTCTCTCACTATCAATCTCACACTCTCTCTCACACTCTCACACTCTCTCACACTCTCTCTCACACTCTCTCTCTCTCACTCTCTCTCACACTCTCTCTCACACTATCAATCTCACACTCTCTCTCACACTCTCACACTCTCTCACACTCTCTCTCACACTCTCTCTCTCACACACACACTCTCTCTCTCACACACACACTCTCTCACACACACACACACTCTCTCTCTCTCTCGCACTCTCTCTCTCTCTCACACACACACCCTCTCTCTCTCACACTCTCTCTCTCACACACACACACTCTCTCTCTCACTCACCTCTCTCTCTCTCTCACACACACACACACGCTCTCTCTCTCACACTCTCTCGCTCTCTCTCTCACACTTTCTCTCTCTCTCTCTCTCTCTCTCTCTCTCTCTCTCTCTCTCTCTCTCTCACACACACACACTGGCACCTCTTTGTCCTCTCTCTCTCTTTTTCCACCCCCTGAAGACCAACCGGTACCAGAAATACTTTCATACACAAGCAGCCTGTTCGTGTTCCTGTTCCTATCATGTAGCGTACAATCGTCTAGAACATGTATAACGTGTTATGATCCACTTGGCCATGCATTGGATTGCTGAGCCCTTTGTTTGAATTGAGCTTCTGGTTAAGTGCTGTTATGCAAGGTATGTTTCTTGGAAGTGACGGTTAAAGAGCAAGCTTCTGACTGGAGCTATGTAAATCATGCAGGGGAGCGTTGAGCTCAGGCAGGGAACTCGGAGAACGCCCTTCAACAGCTCTTAACAGACAAAGCTTCACTGATAAATGCTAATTGGCACAGTGTGCGTGTGTGTGTGTGTGTGTGTATGTATACATGTGTAAAATACACGCTACACCATCAGGCACCAGACCAGTTCCTTTCCGTATCCAGCATACTCGCACTGTGCATGTGTGTGAGTCTCATTCGCTCATCATCGTCCAGTCATTACCTCTCCACAGTTTCTCGGTGTTACAGTGAAGAGTAGGCCCCACAGGGTAGAGTAACAATTAACACAAGTGTCGAGTGTTGGAACATGCTGTCATTGTCGCGTCTAGTCTAGTGAAATCTCGCTGCCAAGAGGAAATGCGTTAAATGAGCTTTTACATCCTGAATGATGTTTTATTAATTTCTGTGAAGAACCCGTTTAAACTTCACCGAGTGGTGAAGTGTGTGTGTGTGTGTGTGTGTGTGTTTGAGTGTGTGTGTGGACAATAATAAATCGCTTTTCCTCGGCAGGCTGCGCTGTCTAGATTGATTTCGAGTTCACAGACACTGAGAGAAAAGGCACGGTTGTCGATGTGAGTTTTGTATTTTAAACGATTCTCACAGATGATCAATATTTCAACAGAGCTTTTGGTTAGAAGGAAGAAGACGGTGAAAACTTCTGGGGGGATTGGATTTCAAGATACACCGACATCCTGCCTCTCTTTAGCTCTCTCTCTCTCTCTCTCTGTCTCTCTCTCTGTGTCTCTCTCTCTCTCTCTCTCTCTCTGTGTCTCTCTCTCTGTCTCTCTATCTCTCTCTGTCTGTCTATCTCTA
>JAFFST010045393.1:36690-51304 GCA_022414735.1 Noturus placidus
TGTATTTTTTTTTTTGGTCCCTGGTCCATCAAAAAGCTGCTATATTTTAGATATTGGAAAATGAGCCTTTCTTTTCACTACTTTTGTTTGCTCACTACATAGGGTATAACTTTATGATATTATCCACCCTAACTAGTGCACTACACAAACCCTGCTTGACATTCAGCCACTGAAAATGCACCTTATGTCATAAGGTTTACACATAAACGTCCTCTCTCTTTTTTTTCTTCTAAGATTTAAGTATTGGCACCCTCGGTTTAGGGTTTGGAAATATAATATAATATCGATCATGATAAATAATGTCGTAAAATATTTCTCGAATGGAAGCGGCTGATTTGATGTCTTTCCCCCCCCCCTATACCAACTGTTTTGTTGGTATAACATCATGATGCATATTGTGTATTGGTCGGCTGTGTCTCAGGCGGTAGAGCGGGTTGTCCACTAATCCACTAATCGTAGGGTCGGTGGTTCGAATCCCGGCCCAGGTGATCCCATGCCGAAGTGTCCTTGGGCAAGACACTGAACCCTAAGTTGCCCCCGATGGCAAGCTAGCACCTTGCATGCAGCTCTGCTACCATTGGTGTGTGAGTGTGTCTCATTTGTAAGTCGCTTTGGATAAAAGCGTCTGCTAAAGGAATAAATGTATTGTAGAAATGTTTTCAAGTAAAGCTGTGGTTCTTTAAGTCGCTGTGTCTTTTCTTCAGGTTTATAGGGACGTGTTATGCACTCTTCTGGTACATCTTCTCTCTTGCCCACGTGGCGCTGTTCGTGACCAGGATCAGCTACACGGAGGAACTGCGCTCGTTCGTTGGCGCTCTCATCATTGGCACGTACAACATCGTCGTCGTGATCGTTCTCACCAAGCTTCTAGTGGCCATGCTGCATAAGAGCTTCAGACAGATCGCTGTGAGTGAACGTTTGACGTTTAGGTCACGTTTCAGTATGTTAACCTTTTGTTCACTCTAGCAAGCAACAAAATGACAGGTTTGGTTGCCATTCATTGCGAGAGCTGAGATTTTCACAATTCTATGCAAATTAGGTGTGACATGGTGAAGCGGCATATCCAAACGATTGGCATGTGTGATTCCTAAGACCAATTCTATCGTTGATCATCTGTGCCTCTGATGAGTGTACATAGCTAGTATAGTTAGCTTGCTTTGCTAATCTAGCCAGTGAAGCTAGCATGAAGACAAGCGTGAAGCACGTACTGTAATACAAACAGTTTTGACACAAATTAGTGAGTCATTGAATTTGTGTTTAATTAAGAAACACATGCAGAAAGAAATTTCGTAGAAAATGCTACTGAGGCTAGAAAACGGAGCTGGTTCTCACTGGGTCACATGTACAATCGAACCTGATGCCCCCTTTTTTTGTGTGTTTTTAACATTGTTTTGATTACAGAACCATGAGGATGAAGAATGGAAATTTGCCCGGGCCAAGCTCTGGCTCAGCTACTTTGATGATAAATGCACATTGCCTCCACCGTTTAACATCCTTCCATCTCCGAAGACGTTGTGCTACTTAGTGACCAGCGTGAGCAAGTGGGTCTGTTCCCATACGTCCACTGGAAAGATGAAGAGACAGAACAGTCTCAAGGTCAGTCAATGCTGGACCAGGAGGAGAAAACAGAATTCTGGCAAAGTTAAAGCAACTGCATTTGTTATGACCTTGAAGGTGGTTCAATACATGTCCGAAGGGCTTCATTCATTTTATTAAATGAAACTTATTTTCAATATTACACCTCTGTGACTTGCCTGGTCGATAGAGATGGGGTGAGCACAAAGGAAGCAGAGGATGGAGAGAGTGTTTACTTTTGGTTAAACAGCACTTTTATGTGCTGTGCCTATTTACCAAAAAAAACCAACAACAACAACACAAAACTAAAATCACAGCTTTTCATTTCATCTCATCCTGGTCCGGACAGTTAACATTTAGCAGTTAACATTATGTGGCGGCTGTGGCTCAGTGGGTAGAGCGGGTTGTCCACTAATCCACTAATCGTAGGGTTGGTGGTTCGAATCCCGGCCCGGGTGATCCCATGCCGAAGTGTCCTTGGGCAAGACACTGAACCCTAAGTTGCCCCCGATGGCAAGCTAGCACCTTGCATGCAGCTCTGCTACCATTGGTGTGTGAGTGTGTCTCATTTGTAAGTCGCTTTGGATAAAAGCGTCTGCTACATGAATAAATGTAAATGTAGCTCAGTTAGACGCTACATTTCAAACAGGAAAGAAAGCTGATAAAATGGCTGCTGTAGACTACACACACACACAGGTGCAGACACTCATTCATTACCCGCTCGTTCTCTACAGCTCATCTTTACATACGCAGTCAGTTAGTGTTTACCATGCCCCTGCTGCCACACCCACCAGTCCAGTCAACTTCACTTACTACCAGTGTCTCAGTCAAGCCACAGCTGCAAGTCAAATCGTAAATAAACAGCTTTCAAGTCAACGTGAAACGTAAAATGCTCTCACATTGAGTCTAATTGAGTCGTGGTATTTCCGAACAACGCCCGGTCCATTTGGAATTCCTCCACAGGAAGTAGATAAGGTGTCTTCAGCACTTGACAACAGTAAATAGAGATCCATTTGTCTACTTTTAAATTAGATTATAGTAGTATTTGCTTGAGATCAATCTACATACAGACTGGTTTGTTGGTTAAATCAGTTACATTAATCATATATTTGACTGTTTTTACAAAAGTTGGTCAAAGACAAGCTTTCATGGAGACATCCATTGTTTCTGTGGCTCAAATGACACAATTCCGGGTTCCAGCTTCCTGAGTTAAGTCAAATTGCCAGTAATCTTTACGTTCCACCAGTGATGGAGTCTTAAAGTCGAGTCTTAAATCGACAGCTCTGAAGTCTTAATAAATGGCTGTTGTGTGGTTTAAGGAGACAATTCTTTAACAGTTATTTAGTCTTTATACACACATCACATTCAAATCAAATTCAAGTTCAATTCTTAACTCATATTGAATATGAAAGAAGACACGAATACTGTAATTAAAAAAAAAAAAAAAAGACTTAAGTGTTTGTGATTCTGTCATATTTATGGTAATATAAATATGCTGTCTTTTTGTTTGGGTTTCCAGCATTCCAATTTAATGGCTGGGAAATATAAGGCCAAGGAATTTGCTGTGGTTGTAAACAAACACACACACACACACACACAAACACTCACACACACACGCTTGCAAGAGCAAGGATATTGAACTGGATCCCTCTTTTTGATCATCATCATCATCATGTGGTGCTGAATGTTCTTTCTGATTTGATTACTTGGTTCTGGTTTCCATGCCAGCTGAAGACAGAAAAGGCTCAAGGTCAGTGAGCGACGAAGTGCTCGGTAGAGACAGACTTCTGGCGCTGTTTTTTCCTGATGTTGCAGGATTACTTTTACCAAAAAAGTTTTACCGGCTTACAGTGAGTAAAAGCAGGTGCAGCCTTCTTGGGTTTGATCCTGAATTCTAGGGCGGCTGTGGCCCACTAATCGTAGGGTTGGTGGTTGGTGGTTGGAATCCCGGCCCGGGTAATCCCATGCCGAAGTGTCCTTGGGCAAGACACTGAACCCTAAGTTGCCCCCGATGGCAAGCTAGCACCTTGCATGCAGCTCTGCTACCATTGGTGTGTGAGTGTGTCTCATTTGTAAGTCGCTTTGGATAAAAGTGTCTGCTAAATGAAAAAATGTAAATGTAATGTAGTTACTCTCTGTGTGGGTTCACATGTCCTTGTGGATTTCCTCCAGGTTCTATGCTGTCCTTCCAAAAGCAAGCTGGTAGGTGGATAAATCGCACGTAGGTGTGAATGAGTGTTTGACCATGATTTAGCAGGACTATTTGTCCTTAAAATACCGTATTTTCCGCACTATAAGGCGCACCTAAAAGCCTTAAATTTTCTCAAAAATCGGGCGTGCACCTAATAATCCGGTGCACCTTATGTGTGGACTGAGTTCCAAAATCTGTAAAAATGTTGTGTGACTGGTTGGCGTAACAACCGTATGCGCCTTATAACACGGTGCGCCTTATGTATTGGTCAAGTACAGAAATGGACCCCGTAATTGAGACTGCGCTTTATAGTGCGGAAAATACGGTAGTCATTTCTACATGAACATGACATGAAGTATTGCCTTTTTGGGGTCACCTACTGAGAAAATAGCTTATATCCATCCATCCATCCATCCATCAATCGTCTACCGCTTACTCCTTTATCGAGGTCTCGGGGAACCTGGAGCGTATCCCAGGAGGCATCGGGCACAAGGCAGGGTAAACCCTGGACAGGGTAAATAGCCATGGGCATAACCACACTCTATTTGGGGGGGTCATGACCCCCCCCAATGTTGAGGAAATGCCAATCTGTCCCCCCTAATATCCATCCATCCATCCATCTTCAACCGCTTACTCCTTTTCAGGGTCACGGGGAACCTGGAGTCTATCCCAGGAGGCATGGGGCACAAGGCGCAGTACACCCTGGACAGGGTGCCAGTCCATCGCAGGGCACAATCACATACAGGAGAAAATATTTTCGATATGTTCCGCTTTAATTTTCCTTGCCAATGGATCTGTCTTTTCTTCATCTATTCTATTTATTTTATTTATCTATTTATTTATGTCTTTTCTTTTTTAATATATTGACGTTTGATAAGGAAAATCGGTGTGTCTCCCCTCCCCCGATTGTACACTTGGTTTCGCCCAGACTCAACACAAGTTCGGTGATGTATTTTAGCAGCTTCCCCATGCTGTGGGAGATTCTATCACTCAGAAACCACGTGAATTCAAACAGTAACTGTAATCCTAATACTATGTTCTATGCACATTTTCAGTATGAAATTTTGGAAGTTTGGGGTGTATGGGGGGATTAGCGCTTGGACCCCCCCAATGTCCGTAACATGGTTATGCCTCTGTAAATAGCTAATATATAGCTCATAATTAAATAGCTCACCTCTCCATTCCTCTGGCTCTTCTTGGCGTTCTCATCTCTACACATGCTTTCCCTCCAACCTCTCCATCTAACCTGTTCTTATCATGTTGTTCTGTTTTTCAGGAGTGGAAGAACCTGAAACAGAAACGCGACGAGAACTACCAGAAGATTATGTGCTGCCTGGTGCATCGTTACCTGACGTCCACACGGCAGAAGATGCAGAGCACGGACCAGGCCACGGTGGAGAACCTCAACGACCTGCGGCAGGACCTGTCCAAGTTCCGCAACGAGATGAGAGACCTGCTCGGCTTTCGCACATCCAAATACGCCATGTTCTACCCGAGAAGCTAAAGCCATGACCCAAAATTGCCATCTAGCATGCCTGAAAACGTTTTATTCTTCACACAAAGCCTCCAGATTCAGAACGTCTCTAAGATTCTTGATAATCACACGTCTTTTCTAAAAAGTGTCTGTTCTTTGGACAAAAGTATCTAATAAAGATTTTTTTTTATTTTAATGCTGAATTTTACTTTGATTTTTTATTTTTTTGGCTTTTCTTTGGAAAACTGTTATCTTTGTTAAGCGCTGTGTTCCAGGGATTAGACAGAAAATTCCGGATCTTTCCAGACAGCAGGTGGATGTTCCCCATGCTGTGATATAACGCACCTTCAGGCTTTGAGACATAGGTGAAATATTAGAAATCCCAATGAGAGCGCAGAGTACAGTCCAACTAACGCTACGACAACCAAATAGTTTTATTTCCAAACCCTCAGGAACGTCCCGGAGTTCATTTTGTGTTTTATAAAATACTGTCAGTACTTCTAAAACTGAATCTGTCGACATCATGCTGAAGTTAAAAAAAAAACTAAAAACTTTCTAAAGGAAAGTCTTATTCCTCAAAATTTGACCGTTTTGGTGAAAAGGCATGGCAGACATCCATCCATCCATCCATCCATCCATCCTCTACCGCTTAGTCCTTTATCAGGGTCACGGGGAACCTGGAGTCTATCCCAGGAGGCAACGGGCACAAAGATGTCAGTCCATCACAGGGCACAATCACATACACACTCACACACACATTCATACACTACGGACACTTTAGACACACCAATCAGCCTACCATGCATGTGTTTGGACTGGGGGAGGAAACCGGAGTACCCGGAGGAAACCCCCGACACACGGGGAGAACATGCAAACTCCACACACACATGGCCCCGGCGGGACTCAAACCCCCGGACCCTGGAGGTGTGAGGCGAACGTGCTGACCACTAAGGCATGGCGGACAATGGAAAAGAATCACAATGAATTCATATAGACAGAGAGAGATCATCAATGTCAAACGTGTACAATTTTTCAACAACGTATGTACGAGCATGTGATTGGCCACTAACGCTAATCCTAACCTGTCTAACGTGTCAGCAAATTCACTTGTGGGACCGGTTACAAATTTGCCACCGGGTTGAAAAACGGTATGAAGTTCGTGACAAAAACAGATCATGACTTTTTATTTTATATCGTCACAAAACAATCATTTATAAATGAACATTCACGATCAGGAATCAGCTTCATAGGAAAATATCTCATATTGAGAATTTCGTTTGGACTGAAACGTCTCGGCTCGACACCTCCACGCGCTACAGGATGATTTTATATGCGTTCCGAATGAAATCCTGTTTGTTTTTGTTTTTAATTGTCGCTACTAAATTATTGCACTACAGTCACTACATAATATGCACCATAGATTTTGTACATTCAGCCATGTCGAATAAAGGAAATCAAACGTACATAGTAAACACTCGTCCGGCTGAAAAATGCAACACTAACACCTTGTGATTTTCTCCACGGAAAGAAAAGAAAAAAATATATACACTGTCCAGAAAAATGTAGCGGTAAACTTGCATAACGTGCATGTCATGGTGAAGAACATGGATCTGAATGGCATGCTGAAGAAATCACAGTGGAAGAATGCTGGCTTGCATCAAGCTAATAAATTCCTGGATACAGATATTTTAGCCTTGGCGCTAAACTGATTCACAATTCAATACACCAGCAGTCTTAATCGCAAAGTCTTAATAACTATCCAGAACTTTCCAGAACAAAAAATCTAGGCACAGCGCTTTACATGATGGTACACTAAGCACCTAGTATTCGAGCATACAACTCATTTCTGGTACATATTTTCTATCTGTATCATTATTCAAATTTATGCAAATCATTTATAAAATATCTTAACAATGATTTCATCTTTCCTTGGTCTAGATTTGTGCTCGTTCTAATAGTTTAGAGTGTTTCTACTTGTATTTAGAAAGCATTTAAGAAAGAAAAAGAATATATAACTGTTGAGATGGTGATGTTTAACATCTATGGAAGGAGTCTCCAGTGTCAGCGTTTTGTAACAGCTATAACTTTTTCAAGTCTTCAAGACAGAGGACTTTGTAACATTCTTATTAGTCAAGACTTGTTTCGTGGACATTACGTTCTTTAAGTAAGGGATAATCTACAGCTAGGTGTGCATTGTACAATTTTATTGCACGACGTGGAGGCTAAGAACAACAGAAGCGAAGCAGAGCACATTAACATCGTGTAATGCACACCGAGGTTACCATGGTTACAGTTGTTTATAGGCAGCGCATTCATTTAGAACGGTGATTAAACCGACTGCATGTACCTGTGCATTAAGCGTTTTGAACGCACGCCTTCCAGCCAATCAGAATCCAGCATTTAGACAGATCATGGTATGATTAATGCTGGATGATTAATTACTGTGTGGTAACCTTAAGGGTTCTTGAATATCTTGAATATTCAACATGCAAAAAATATGCCAGACATGACTTTCTTACAGATTATTACAGACATTATTACAGATTGTAGATATGTAGGTATTGAACATTAAAATAAAAAAATTAAAAAAAAAAAAAAAAAAAAACAACAACTGCAAGACAACGTGATTTCAGGGCAGTGAGAGACAAAACTCCAACTCTACAACTTCAACTTTGACAGTTTTTGTCGTTCTAGTCCCGGCGGGTGGAGTTTTTATTAATTGCGCGGTCATTAAGGGTGCACTGTCCATGAAAAGGAGGAAGTCGGGATTCAGTCTCGCTTTCAGCGTTGGCACTGGAGGTGCCGCCGTCATCGTTTCTGATTTCCTTCCTTATTATATACACTTCTTATTGTTACTACTTCTCCATTATCTCCACCTACAGATTTCTTATTGGTCCTGATAAAAAAGTATTATATATATATATATATATATATATATATATATTTTTAAAGTCTAATGGAGGAAATCATTTCAGGGGTTTGACCAGACAAATCAAAATGGCGGGAAGAGTGAGATCAGCACCGCTTGTTCTTCAGCACGTTAAAGGCTCGCTGGTTCTTGGTCTTGAAGGCCATGACGAAGTGGTGTGGAGTGATCAGGCCGCGGCCCTCGTCGTCCGTCTGGCCCATGAAGATGTAGTTCAAGCCTAGTGACAGCACACAGAGAGAGCCTGAATGCAGTGGCGTTACGGCAGAGACATTCAGGAGGGGTGTTTATCAGTACCTCGCGTTACCACCGTTCCATATGCTTATACGCTACCGTATAAGCGTATGGGGTTCACACGTTCTTCATCTCATTTCGCTTCTGACTGTGAGTTTTGCCGCTTACCTTTTCGCTGTCATCAAGCTTTATTTATTCAGCTCGATGCTGCAGTAGTCTGAAGGCAAACTCAGAGTCATATCATATCATATCCTATCATACATATACAGGCATGAGGAACCTGCTGGCTGTAGAACACTCTATCTTTATCAACTTATTTGTCGTTTTATTTAAAGCATTTAAAGCCTGTGGCCGTTCATTTATTCATTCAGAATTACCCGGTGACTGTGAAAAGAAATGAAATCTAAAAGGCTAAATGCACAGAGTAACAAGCCTCTATAAACAGCGTGGGGTTTTATAACTGTGTCATTGTGGCTGTTTGAGAGACAGAGTGTTGCAGAGTGTAATCAAGTGTAATTGGGGAAATTGCGCGCCCACAGGCGCTTGGCACCGCTGAGACTCACCTCTTTTGACAGAAGGACATTTCTTGCACAGGATAAGGATTTTAGTGCTCATGGTTTTTCCAGCCTGCTGGATGGCGAGGCTTCCTTCTTTATAGATGTTGATGATGGAGACTGTAGTGTGCATGCTTCCTCCACGCGGCACTGCTGTGATAATCGTCCCTGTGATGGCTGAGATAGTCGGGGACATTATGGTAATTAGACATTACACACCGGGATATACGCAATAGTTTGGCGCAGAATTGTACATGTCGTTAATTGATTGATTGATTTGTATGCTAGTTTACTGAACTGAATTCATTCCGTTTAATTGATATGGTATATTTTTAGGTGTCAAATCTCAGCGCTTCACACAAAAAGAACAAAACTTTTAAAAGTTTTTGAAAACCACTACCAATAATAATAAAAATCCATCCATCCATTCGTCATCTACCGCTTACTCCTTTATCAGGGTCGCGGGGAACCTGGAGCCTATCCCAGGAGGCATCGGGCACAAGGCGGGGTACACCTTGACAGGGTGCCAGTACATCGCAGGGCACAAGCACATACACAATATGGACACTTTAGACACGCCAATCAGTCTACCATACATGTCTTTGGACTGGGGGAGGAAACCGGAGTACCCGGAGGAAACCCCCGACGCACGGGGAGAACATGCAAACTCTGCACACACATGGCCCTGGCGGGACTCAAACCCTGGACCCTGGAGGTGTGATGCGAACATGCTAACCACATTTTTATTCTACAAAATTGCATAAAAAGCAAAAGTGCGGATAACGAGTACATGAAAGCGAGCATCCTAGCCTGTGCTACCTCTTCCAGTAACGCAGCTCAGCCAATGCAGAGCATCATCACTTGGTGTGCCGACTAGGGTGCCATTACTTAATGCCTAGTCTTATTTGCCTTCCTTTACAGATTCACTTTGGATCACTTTCTATCAAGTCATTAATATGAAACATTTATTAAACAGATGTGGGAAGTTGTAATGAGTGTGATGTCATCCCTATATAAACTCACAGGAACTCGTCGACAATTATCGGATTTAAAGCTGATCAGTCGAGGCTCATATTCATATGCACTCCTTACGCATAAATTTACCCAAGCTCAGGAGAGAAACGTACGATACGAATCATTCTCGTGGATGATTTATGAATAAATTAGTGTGTATCCAGTAAACAATTTGCATAACGTGAACTTGAAGGCTATAAGCTTTTCTTTCCTGTTAGCTATTTGTTCAGCCTTGTTTTTTTTTTTTTTACCTGCATTACAAAACTAAAGCAGTAGATGTCTTGGCTGATTGACTACACTTGGGGTAAAAGGGAAAATTGTTGGGTAGTTTTACAAATTGAAATCCGGGCGGCTGTGGCTCAGTGGGTAGAGCGGGTTGTCCACTAATCCACTAATCGTAGGGTTGGTGGTTCGAATCCCGGCCCGGGTGATCCCATGCCGAAGTGTCCTTGGGCAAGACCCTGAACCCTAAGTTGCCCCCGATGGCAAGCTAGCACCTTGCATGCAGCTCTGCTACCATTGGTGTGTGAGTGTGTCTCATTTGTAAGTCGCTTGTAAATGTAAAATGATATTTCTGTAAAGCTGCTTTGAGACAATGTACCATTGTAAAAAGCGCTATACAAATTGGTTAATTAATTAAATTAAATCCAAACAGCTAAGCAGTGAAGGAGCTGATCATTTAGCCCTCGTAATGCTTTGTGAATCAGGGTGATGTAACAGACTTGGCGTGATTTGAGTGAAATTTTGTGCCACATTAGTCCAGTCCTCCGAGCGACTTGGCCAGTTTTCCGTATGCAAATCCGAGCAAGCTCGGCAGGAAATCATAATGAACTTATCGGCCCGGCTTCGTAAACATCTCCCAGAGAGAAACGTTTCAGAGGGAAGCCATGCTGAATCAACACCTCCATTTACACCCAGTTTGCTTTCGGTCCGCTGCAGCCGGCTGGCACTGAGAACCGTGTTTTTCACACACACTTTACTGTGCACAAGAGAGGAAAAAAAAAAACCGCCAGGCCCAAGATAGTGCATACACATTAAAACACACACACTTGTTAGGTGGCAGGGATTCTGGGATATTTTTCTCTTTCATCTTTTTTTTTTTCTAGGGCTCCCGAATAAACCTTAGTGTATACACATGTATATAACTCTGCTCTCTTACCGAAGTTACTGGAGCAGTAATGGCTCTCGGGACTTCCTATCCGCTTGCATTTCTGCTCACAGAGCGCTGCTGAATACTTCAACGCTGGAAGAGCAGAGCAGAGCAGGGGAAATATCAGGCTTTACAAAAAGAAAACAATTTGAGTGAATAACAACGGGCCAAGTACTGAGCCTTGGGGAACACCATGAGAGATATAAGACAAATTCTTTAAGTTCTGTTAAAGTTTTACAACTGTTAACCAAAACAAATGGCTCTCTGAAGATGAGAAGTTAGGGTAAGATTTCAATAAACAATATCAGCTGTAGTTTGGCAAAGAAGAACAAACATTGGTCAAAATATCGTCAAATTTAAGATTAAAATTATTCACTTTAATTTATTCATTTAAATTTTTGTGGCGCTTGTGGATCAGGTGGTAGAGCGGGTTGTCCACTAATCGTAGGGTTGGAGGTTCGATTCCCGGCCCATGTGACACCACATACCGAAGTGTCCTTGGGTGAGACACTGAACCCCAAGTTGCTCCCGATAGTAAGTTAGCGCCTTGCATGGCAGCTCTGCCATTGATGTGTGAGTGTGTGTGTATGGGTGAATGAGACAGTGTAAAGCGCTTTGGATAAACCTGCTATATAAGTGCGCCATTTACTTAAAATATTTAAGATAAAATCTCATCAGTGTGTCGTTTGACAGCTGAAAGAGTCATATGTTATTAGTCGGCTAAGCCAAATGAATTGACTCGTTAAAACAAGTCAGAATTCCCTTCGCTAATAATAAATTCGGGGGAAGTAGTAGCTCAGCGGTTCAATCACACCAAGTTGGAGTTGCATCTCTCGCATTTCTGTCCTTTGTTTTAATGTGCACAATCAATAGTAAATAAACAAATGCAGAATGAATGCAGGACCCCGTCGCTAGCCGTATACGACACATACGTATGAGTCTGGTGGTGATGGGCTGTGTGGTCGTGGTTGGGGCGATGGTTGTTGTTGGGATCTTCTTGTTCCTGAATCTGTAGTGGCCGATAAAGCCGTCCGCTGTTAGGCTGAGGTCTGAGAGGAACTGGATGAGAAGCTGATTACCCTCAGAGAACACCGGCCTGGATCACACACACACACACACACACACACACACACACACACAGATATACACACACAGTAACAAAATGCATTGCTAACATAAAAGGGTCATTCCATCTCAAGTGGTCCAATGCAGATTGCTTGACTGTTTTTATTTTTCCCTAACTTGATTTAACTACAACAGCCATCTTTGTGTCATGGCACACAACACATTTTGGTTATACAGCTGTTTACAGAAACCTCAATATCTCGGCTCAAGTTGGTCCTAGCTCCTTGAATCAAAACTGATCTCTAGAGCGCATGACAAGGTACATCTATAACCATATTGCACATTCTTGTTCCTTAGACTTAGTGCTTAAGTCCAAATGAAATGCTCAAGATTGGTCACAGTTCCACTTTTAGGGCCAGTTGATAACGGGAAGGGTTCGAGACTGTACATGTGTACAAACAAACAACTTTACACTTATTGGACCGCTTGAGATCGACTGAGCCATTACAAAAAAAATGATTAAATAAATTGATTCTCTAATCAAAATGACCTGCAATGGTAAAAAAAAAATTATCTGAGATGTAATCACAATTGTCCACCAACGCAGACACTAACAAACTCCAGACCAATCACGTGCTTGAAAAAATGTGGAACCAAGCCAACCAAATAAAAAAACTTATAATGTCACAAAAAAAATCTTACCTTTGCTGCAGACTTTAGCAAGGTTCTGCTTTGTTAGTTTTAGTATTTACTATTATTATTATTATTATTATTATTTTAGATGGGTGGTTGTGGCGCAGGTGGTAGAGCGGGTAAATGTCCACTACATTTACATTTACATTTATTCATTTAGCACACGCTTTTATCCAAAGCGACTTACAAATGAGACACACTCACACACCAATGGTAGCAGAGCTGCATGCAAGGTGCTAGCTTGCCATCGGGGGCAACTTAGGGTTCAGTGTCTTGCCCAAGGACAGTTCGGCATGGGATCACCCGGGCCGGGATTCGAACCACCAACCCCACGATTAGTGGATTAGTGGATAACCCGCTCTACCGACTGAGCCACAGCCGCCCTACTAATCCCTAGGGTTGTTGGGCTAATCCCTAGCCGCCCTACTAATCGTAGGGTTGTTGGCCCATGTGAATCCACATACCAAAATGTCCAAGACACTGAACCCCAAGTTGCTCCCGATGGCAAGTTAGCGCCTTGCATTGCAGCTCTGCTACCATTGGTGTGTGTGTGAGTGTGTGTGTGAATGGGTGAATGAGGCACAGTGTAAAGCGCTTTGGATAAATGCGCTCTATATATATATATATATGTACACCATTTACCATTTAGATGTGTGACTGTGTGTGAGACTCTTACGCTGGTGGGCTGTCTCCACAGTATTTCCCGATCCTCTTAGCATCGTTGATTTCCCCTCCGTTAAAGATGGCGACGTAGTCGTAGCGGCAGTAGTTGTCTCTTTCAACGTCGAACTTCTCGAATTTCACTTCTATAATCTAAAAGTGTGAAACAAACAGCACCGCTATGACAAAACCACTCGGTGAAAGAGCAGCCAAGGAATACTTTACACGCTGTATTTTCTGGACTATAGGACATGTTTTTGCCCTGTAGCAAGTAACACACTGTATATTGTACAATTCTATCCGTTAAACGAACTGTAATACGGCCATTTGTTGGTGTTTAATGTGAGGATATGCGGAGCTATATACATATTTACAATGTAATACATTGCTATTAGAGATTCAGCGATGTATCAATTATATCCTGTCAATCAAAAAAGGGCGGCAAAACACACGGATTTCGTGCTGTGTGTAAAGATGATGTCTCTTGTGTGGAACGACGATAAATCTGCAGTCTGTAATCTCTGTCATCTCTGCACTGATGAAATGTTACACCGGACGCTGCAGCAGTGAAGCGCGAGTTTCATGAGCAGAATGAAAAAAAAAAACCTATTTAGACTCGACGCTGAAACTCGCGCTTCACTGCTGCAGCGTCCGGTGTAACATTTCATCAGTGCAGAGATGACAGAGATTACAGACTGCAGATTTATCGTCGTTCCACACAATTCATGCTGAATTAAAGGGATAGTACACCGCTGAAATATTTAAATGAAGATGGGTTGACAAAAAAGTATATATTACACAGAAAAATATATTAGTAGAGTATTGTATTTCATGTCCAGTTAATGTTAATATATAAAAAGTTGATATTATATACAGTGGTGTGAAAAAGTGCTTGCCCCCTTCCTCATTTCCTGTTCCTTTGCATGTTTGTCACACTTAAGTGTTTCGGAACATCAAACCAATTTAAACAATAGTCAAGGACAACACAAGTAAACACAAAATGCAATTTGTAAATGAAGGTGTTTATTATTAAAGGTGAAAAAAAATCCAAACCATCATGGCCCTGTGTGAAAAAGTG
>JAFFST010045398.1:2894-7894 GCA_022414735.1 Noturus placidus
GCCACACACACCTGAAGATGAAGATGAAGAGCATGAGCAGCATGCAGAAGGTAGCCACGTTGTCCATGGTCTTCATCAGGACCACGAGTTGCCTGCGCAGAGCTGGTAGAAACCGGACCAGCTTTAGGACCCTGAGCAGACGGAACGTGCGCAGGACGGATAAACCTCCATCCGCCTGTCCGATGAGCTCCCACACACTGCAGGGAGTGGATACAGTTAAAACTGTGTGTGGGGTGGGGGGTGCTCCATCACATTAAATGTAACTCTAAATGGATAAAAAGTCTGAGGGAATATTGACAGGAGTAAAGTTTTATCCCCAGTTGAGCCTTGATTGATATTTTCTTGCATTCTCAGCGAATAATATGATATGATAATATAATAAGGTAGCCAACAGATTCAGTGGCAATTCTGTGATAACGATATAAATAGATAAATATGTTATATATCTGTCTGTGTAAAATGTGTGTATTAAATTTGATGAAAAAGAACAAACTAGAAGACTTTTGGACTGCAGTGTATGTATTAGCCAAAAAAGAAATGACAGCAATATCTAACTTTAACCAGGAGATTCCTCAGCATCGGTAATATGAGTTAATGAATATCAGAATGCTAATGAGCACAAAGCAATTACACCAGAGGAATTAGAGATGGAAGGAAGCTGAAACGCGTGCCTGATGATGACGATGATCAAGTCGAAGATGTTGTAGGGGTTGCTGATGTATCCGAGCGGACCGCAGGCCAGCAGCTTCAGCACCATCTCCAGGGCAAACAGGCTGGTGAAGACAATATTACTGATCTCCAGCACATCTGTCAACTCAGCAGGCTGCAGTACACACACACACACACACACACACACACACACACACACAGGGGAGGGAAAAGAGAGAAAACACACAAGAGATGGGGGGGGTATGAGAGAACTGAGTGACTTTATTTATTCATTTTAGACTTATTAACCAGCAAGAAGCACAAACACACCGGTCCATAGATAGATAGATAGATAGATAGATAGATAGATAGATAGATAGATAGATAGATGGACAAATAGATAGATGGACGGATGGATGGATGGACGGACGGACGGATGGATGGATGGATGGATGGATGGATAGATAGACAAATAGATAGATAGATAGATAGATAGATAGATAGGCAGTCAAACTTATAGATGGATGAATAGATGGATGAATCAATGGGTGTACAAATAAATAGATGAATGGACCGCTGTATATTATAAGGATTGATGGATGGATCAATAAATGAATGGATAGAGAGATAGATGGATGTATAGTGGGATAGATGGATGGATGAATGGAGTGATGAATGAATAGATGGATGGAGGGAAAAGCATGGATGGATGAAGATGGAGTGGTGTGTTACAGAGAACAGGAATAAAGCGTGATGGAACACAGAGCACTCAGGAGAGATGTTCACTTTTATTGGAGCTGTTCCTGTAAACGTCGTTACAGTCCAGAGCAGAACCGGAGTCAGGAAACAGAACACAGCTAACACAATCAAACACACTTATATCTACACAAACCCACAAACCCACACTCGCAAAATAACACACTCGCAAAATAACGCGCTCGCAAAATAACGCGCTCGCAAGATAACGCGTTCGCAAGATAACACGCCCGCACGATAACACGCCCGCAAAATAACACGCCTGCAAGATAACACGGCCGCAAGATAACACACCCGCACGATAACACGCCCGCAAGATAACACGGCCGCAAGATAACACACCCGCACGATAACACGCCCACACGATAACACGCCCGCAAAATAACACGTCCGCAAGTTAACAAGCCCGCAAGTTAACAAGCCCGCACGATAGCACGCCCGCACGATAACACGCCCGCACGATAACACGCCCGCAAGATAAAAAGCCCGCACGATAACACGTCCGCAAGATAACATGCCCGCACGATAACACGCCCGCACGATAACAAGCCCGCACGATAACACGCCCGCACGATAACACGCCCGCAAGATAACATGTCCGCAAGATAACACGCCCGCACGATAACACGCCCACAAGATAACACGTCCGCAAGATAACACGTCCGCAAGATAACACGCCCGCAAGATAACACGCCCGCAAAATGGCACGCTCGCATAATAACACACCCGCAAGATAACACGCCCGCACGATAACACGCCCGCAAGATAACACGCCCGCAAAATAGCACGCCCGCATAATAACACGCCCGCATAATAACACGCCCGCAAAATAACACGCCCGCAAGATAACACGCCCGCAAAATGGCACGCTTCCATAATAACACGTCCGCAAAATAACACGCCCGCAAAATAACACACCCGCATAATAACACGCACGATAGCACGCCCGCATGATAGCACACGCGCACGATAGCACGCCCGCACGATAGCACGCCCGCACGATAGCACGTCCGCACGATAACATGCCCGCACGATAAAACCCCCACAAGATAACACGCCCGCAAGATAACACGCCCGCACGATAACACGCCCACAAGATAACACGTCCGCAAGATAACACGCCCGCACGATAGCACGCCCGCACGATAACACGCCCGCTCGCATAATAACACGCCCGCAAAATAACACGCCCGCAAAATAACACACCCGCATAATAACACGCACGATAGCACGCCCGCATGATAGCACACGCGCACGATAGCACGCCCGCACGATAGCACGCCCGCACGATAGCACGTCCGCACGATAACATGCCCGCACGATAAAACCCCCACAAGATAACACGCCCGCAAGATAACACGCCCGCACGATAACACGCCCACAAGATAACACGTCCGCAAGATAACACGCCCGCACGATAGCACGCCCGCACGATAACACGCCCGCTCGCATAATAACACGCCCGCAAAATAACACGCCCGCAAAATAACACACCCGCATAATAACACGCACGATAGCACGCCCGCATGATAGCACACGCGCACGATAACACGCCCGCATGATAGCACGCCCGCACGATAGCACGATAAAACGCCCACAAGATAACACGCCCGCAAGATAACACGCCCGCACGATAACACGCCCGCAAGATAACACGCCCGCAAGATAACACGCCCGCAAAATGGCACGCTCGCATAATAACACGCCCGCAAGATAACACGCCCGCACAATAACACGCCCGCAAGATAACACGCCCGCAAAATAACACACCCGCATAATAACACGCACGATAGCACGCCCGCATGATAGCACACGCGCACGATAGCACGCCCGCACGATAGCACGCCCGCACGATAGCACGTCCGCACGATAACATGCCCGCACGATAAAACCCCCACAAGATAACACGCCCGCAAGATAACACGCCCGCACGATAACACGCCCACAAGATAACACGTCCGCAAGATAACACGCCCGCACGATAGCACGCCCGCACGATAACACGCCCGCTCGCATAATAACACGCCCGCAAAATAACACGCCCGCAAAATAACACACCCGCATAATAACACGCACGATAGCACGCCCGCATGATAGCACACGCGCACGATAACACGCCCGCACGATAGCACGCCCGCACGATAGCACGTCCGCACTATAACACGCCCGCACGATAAAACGCCCACAAGATAACACGCCCGCAAGATAACATGCCCGCACGATAACACGCCCGCAAGATAACACGTCCGCAAGATAACATGCCCGCACAATAACATGCCCGCACGATAGTACGCCCGCAAGATAACACGCCCGCAAGATAACACGCCCGCAAAATGGCACGCTTCCATAATAACACGTCCGCAAAATAACACGCCCGCAAAATAGCACGCCCGCATAATAACACGCCCGCATAATAACACGCCCGCAAAATAACACGCCCGCATAATAACACGCCCGCATGATAACACACCTGCATGATAACACGCCCGCATGATAACACGCCCGCATAATAACACGCCCGTATAATAGCACGCCCGCATAATAACACGCCCGCAAAATGACATGCTCGCATAATAACACGCCCGCAAAATAACACGCCCGCATAATAGCACGCCTGTATAATAACACGCCCGCATGATAACACGCCCGCAAAATAACACGCCCGCAAGGAGTAAATCTCTGCATTATAAGAGGAATAAGAGCCTTGGGAACGCGCTGTTATAGCAAAATAATCAGCTTCACTCTTCATCCCCATGTTCCACCCCCATGTTCATTACGTTACTATAGAAACCATACTGTACCCGTACCCAGAACCAGGAACACCTTCTGACCAATCACAGATAGATGGTATTCCAGGTGAACCAGGACAAGAAACCATGCCCAAATAAGGAACGAGGGGGAACAAAGGGGACGTCGAGCCTAACATTCGTTTATCTCACCATGCAACCCTTACATATTAATAAACTCAAATCATTGATGTGCATATGAGGGAATGACACGTGTTAACCTCACGGCGTAATAGCCGGCTCACCTGACACACACACACACACACACACACCTCACACACTCACACACACGCTCACACACTCACACACACACACACACTCACACACACGCTCACACACACACACACACACACGCTCCAACACACACACACACACACACACACACACACACGCTCACACACACACACACACCCTCCCTCACACACACACACACACACACACACCCCACACACTCACACACACACACACACACACACACACACACACACACACACACACACACACACACACCCACACACTCACACACACGCTCACACACTCACACACACGCTCACACACTCACACACACACACACACACACACACACGCACACACACACCTCACACTCTCACACACACACACACGCACACACACACACCTCCCCCCCCACACACACACACCACACACACACACACACACACACACACACACACACACACACACACACACACACACACCTTCCCACACACACTTCTCCAGTGTGACACCTCATTCATGTTTCTCTGCTGCTTCACAAGGTGCACACTGACCCCTGTTATTACAGCCGTCTAG
>JAFFST010045398.1:12894-20737 GCA_022414735.1 Noturus placidus
CCCGTGCACGAGGATTACTCCGGGACACGATGGATATCTCCGCGTTATCCGGTACGATTAGTAGTGAACATGATGATCACTTGATTTTCTCAGACAAGGGACAATGAATCAATTCTGTTCCCACCACGTCATTCGTCTACGATCAAACGAAGCGTCTCTTGGCTCTGAAACGACGTGCGAACACTCACCCTTAGCAAATACACAAATAAAGCATGTGAGCCAAATCTCTCAAACTTATCTAATGATGCTAGAGTTCCAGTTTCTGTCAGGAGACCGAAACGTACAGCGAACCGAGCTCAAAAACACGCCGATCAAAATAATAGAACTCTGGAATTATTGGCACCCTCGGTGCTAATTTTGGATCATCGTCATGCTGGAGGATCCAACCACGGCCGTGTTGTAACTTCTTGGCAGAGGTAGACTGGCAGCCAGGGCGTTTCGACGACAAACATTCGGGTGCTTGGTTTTTTTTTACGCCAATTCCAACGTGAGTGTTGAGAAATATCTCTGTGGTTGTCTCGTTAAAATTGATCAAGTTCAAGCACCGAAAAAATCTTTCTTGGCATGCCAAGATGGCGTCGAATTGCAGATTTGGAAATTTATGGCTTTCATATCTTCTTCAAACAGCTTTAAGCTTGTTATTTATTCATAACCCTGACTGAGGATGATGTTTTCAGGCGTGACAGATTAAGGGACGTCAGTGTCACCTCATATTTAATCCCCGGTGAAACAGGAAGTTGTGGATGACTGTTTTGAGAGTTCCTAAACACTTAAGTAAAATGGGAACATGCTCACAATTGCATTCCTAAGAATTTCTACGGGTGCCAATAATTATGACACACAGATTTTCTTTGAGTAAATTTTTTTTTCAATTGATGTTAAGCAAATAGAGCGTTTTTTCTAAAATATTGCTTAGTTATCTGCACCAAGGGTGCCAATAATTCCGCGTTACACCTTTACTATGAAATAAAATGAAGAAGTGATTTATAAAATGAATAATTGTTTTTAAGGCAGATTTCCTGTTCACATCGTTAATACCCCCGTTAAAATAAATAAATAACAAAACAGATCATTTACCTGAAAGATGGCGATCCACGCATATCCGATGTTATCGAAGTTGATGGCTCCGTTGTGCGGATTGTGCTCGCTCGCTCGGCAGATGTTGTAGTAGATGTTCCAGTTGACGCACCCACTGTGGGCGGGCTCTAGAGGAGCGGCGTCTGTGAAGTTGTGAGCGCTTAACTCGCAGTAAGCCCCGCCCACTTTGCGGGGCGGGACGTCAGAGCAGCGCAGCATTCCGTTCTCGCGATTGGTCGAGCAGATGAAGGCGATGTCGTCGGAGTCTTCGGGTCTGTAGTAAGCGCTCAAAGGCGGAGAGATGTTATACGTCCTAGACGGAGACAGATGTGAAAAGACAGATGTTACGTCAACGTTTGCGCGGAAAAACAGTTAGGGTTAGATAACTAATAATAAAATTGCTTCCACACTCATTATTCTGCAGATTACAGAATAGAACTTGATCCAACTCACGCTTTTATTTTGTGGGTGTGTGTTCAGGGAAATTTTATCGGGCCAACTTTTAATACGCTATTTCAGGGGTCTTCAACGTTTTCCAGGCCAAGGACCCCCAAACTGATGGCGAGATGGAGCAGGGACCCCTAATTATACATATTGTATGAAATTGTGTTATATTAAACAGGTACCAAAACATTCGCGACCCCCATGCAGTACCTCCACGGACCCCCTAGGGGTCGTGGACCCCCTGTTGAAGACCTCCACGCTATTTGATCATTTTTGTGTTAATCCATCCATCCATCTTCAACCGCTTACTACTTTATAAGGGTCACGGGGGAACCTGGAGTCTATCCCAGGAGGCATTGGGCACAAGGCGGGGTACACCCTGGACAGAGTGCCAGTCCATCGCAGGGCACAATCACATACACTCTCACACACACATTCATACACTACGGACACTTTAGACATGCCCATCAGCCTACCATGCATGTGTTTGGACTGGGGGAGGAAACCGGAGTACCCGGAGGAAACCCCCGACACACGGGGAGAACATGTAAACTCCTCACACACACATGGCCCTGGCGGGACTCGAACCCCGGACCCTGGAGGTGTGAGGCAAATGTGCTAACCACTAAGCCACCGTGCGCCCCATTTTTGTGTTAATTTGTACCAAAAATAATTAGTTCATGCGACTACAAGAAAAAGACACTTCTATTCAAGTTCATAATTGGGCGTAACGCTCACGTCACTTCGGACTAGGACACAGGTCTGTTGCTATTTCTGAGGTTTGAATATCGTCAGTGATGTTGCGTTTTAGTCACGTTCGTAACACCAGGAATTTAGCGAAACACCTGTTAGTCCACCATTGCACATCCGTCCATGTGTAAGACGTTACTAACGTCTGACCAATCAGAGATCCAAGAACTAAACTAAAAAAATATCAATCAAAGAAATAGGAATAAATCTTAGTTCTAATCAATACACACCGTTTTATACATGAATTGAACTTACAAATGATACGTTATGAAGCTAATTGGCATTTCGCTTTAAAAATAGTTTGGATAAAGTGAATTTATTTTTAACTAGAGTACGGCTTTCTTGATTAGCGGCCTCGGCCTCGCCTGAGTAACTCCTCTGAGTTGTAGTTGATGAACATCTAAAGCGAAGCGATTGAACTGAGTGAGAATGTGTGGTCCCGAAGCGTGGAGATTGATGTATAATCTGACTCACGGTCCACCGGGACGGTCCCAATTTCCACATTGTATGGAAAACCTTGAAATCTGCTGGGATTGATTGTTCTCTCTGAGCTGGTGATGGACTCGAAGGTGGTGGAGACGCGACTGCGTTGTCTTTTAAAAGACATCAACTCGATTTCTGGCTGCTTTAGGGGTGTCTTGTTGTCGTGTTCTCGGATGTCCTCCAGGCTTTCAGCAATAAAACGCTCCATGAACGAGCTCTTTAGCTAATTTAATATATTATTTTGCTACTGCTACACAAAGAAGCTTTAATTCTCATCAAACCCTTTTGTAGACTTGGATAATGAGTTGTATCTCCAAGACACTCCGTCCCCAAATATTTTATATATACAGTATATATATAAAACAACGTGGAATCGTTGACATGGAATCGTGTACCAATTACGCCAAATTAATTATTTCGAAACAGAGTTATTCAAATAGAGTGATTTGATTGGTTTTCTCATGCCAAATGCATCAATTGTGTCAAGTGAATTACTTTAAAATGGACTGATTCAAACAGAAAGATTCAACTGGTTCACTCATGGCTAATGAATCAATTACAGCAAGTGAATTATTTTCAAACAGAGTAATATAAAGAGTGATTCAATTGGTTCACTCAGGCGAAGTGAATCAATTATGCCAAGTGAATTACTTTAAAACAGACTGATTCAAACAGAGTGGTTCACTCATTGTAAATAAGTCAATTACGCCAAATTAATTATATTCAAACAGAGTGATTCAATTGGTTCATTCATGCCAAGTGAATCACTTATGCCAAGTGAATTAGTTTCAAACAGACAGATTGAAAAAGAGTTGAACAAACGAGTCAGTTGGTTCACTCGTGCAGGTGCAGGTTTATACAAGGAGATGTTTTTTAGTTAACATTTATGGAAGGAGTCTCCAGTGTCAGTTCGAGGTAAAACTTAAAGTTTTCTGACAAAATAACATTTAAGGATGGTGCTAATATTGTCTGTATGTAGCTGCTAGAACGTAGAGAACCTGCTTCACAGACGATGCGCAACATGAAATGTAATTATAAGTGGATAAAAAGTGACATGGTGAGTTATCTAGTACATTTGCACTTCTCCTGTTTATGTAACCCCATAATTTGTTTCTTGAAGGTCAATATTTTGTTCCATATATCTATATATATAAATGGTATGACTTAAATCTTGGTCCTGTGTCATTCACTTTCCCTCTCTTCTTGGCGTAATGCCTTCCCACAAGAAGCTTTTTAAAGCAAAAAAAATAAAAAATAAAATAAAATTAAATAATGGAGGGGTATAAGATTGATTTCTGCCAAGAACTGCAAAGATTACAACCCTTGATGCCTTGGCGTGGCGGTCTATAAGCTGTCTGGCCCCTTGCCAAGTCATCTGCAGCACTCCCATTTGAACAATCATCGGCTGAACTACACAGCATGAAAAGACAACAGCGGAGAACAATGGGAAGCGAAAGGTGGCAGGATGTGAGCTGGTTTTATAAAAGCAAGTCCGCGAGACATTACTGTTATAGAAATGCAGGTTCATAAAACTAGCAGACAAAAGAGAAACACCTGGGAAATTAATTCCACAAGAGTACATAGATAATTTCACACACCGGGCTAATACGGGGGAAATTAAAATGACGAAAAGTACAAGAGACAAAGGCGTAAAGCTGGGGAACATTGAAATAAGTTATAGTGGCTTGGCAAGACTTCGCAAAAAGACAAAGAAACGATCGAGTCTATACACGGATTACGGCAATATTTAACATGTTTGGGCACATTTTTGTTGAGTGATTCAAACAGAATGAACCGGCAAATAGCATTCTTCTTAATTACTGAACTAAATTTGCAATTGTTGGTAAAATAATTGCTGTGGAATAAGAGAACTAAAACACTTTTGGGTGCTAACCCCAAAGTGTTTAGTGCTTTGGTGAGGTGGACGGCTGTGGGTCAGGTGGTAGAGCGGGTTATCCACTAATCGTAGGGTTGGCGGTTTGATTCCCGGCCCATGTGACTCCACATACCGAAGTGTCCTTGGGCAGGACACTGAACCCCAAGTTGCTCCCGATGGCAAGTTAGCAGCTTGCATGCAGCTCTGCTCCCATTGGTGTGTGAGTGTGTGTGTGAATGTGTGAATGAGACACGGTGTAAAGCGCTTTGGATAAAAGCGCTATATAAGTGCAGACCATTTGCTAACAGTAACTCCGCATTGTGTTGCGCCTCATGACACTACCCCATCATTGATTATTTTCAAACAGGGTGAGTCAGACAGTGAGTCATTTGGTTCACTCATGCCAAGTGAACAATTACATCAAGTGAATAATTTTTAAACAGTTTGATTCAGTTGGTTCACTCATGCCAAGTGAATCAATTAGGCCAAGTGTATTATTTTCAAACAGAGTGAGTCGGTTAGTTCACTCATGCCAAGTGAATCATATTCAAACAGTTTGATTCAAACAGAGTTATTCAATTGAATCAATTAGGCCAAGTGTATTATTTTCAAACAGAGTGAGTCGGTTAGTTCACTCATGCCAAGTGAATCGATTATGTCAAGTGAATCATATTCAAACAGTTTGATTCAAACAGAGTGATTCGCTTGGTTCACTCATGCCAAGTGAATCATATTCAAACAGTTTGATTCAAACAGAGTTATTCTATTGGTTCACTCATGCCAAGTGAATCATTTTCAAACAGAGTGAATCAGTTGGTTCACTCATGCCAAGTGAATCAATTATGTCAAGTGAATCATATTCAAACAGTTTGATTCAAACAGAGTGATTCACTTGGTTCACTCATGCCAAGTGAATCATATTCACACAGTTTGATTCAAACAGAGTGATTCAATTGGTTCACTCATGCCAAGTGAATCAATAATGTCAAGTATATCATATTCAAACAGTTTGATTCAAACACAGTCATTCAATTGGTTCACTCATGCCAAATGAATCATTTTCGAACAGTTTGATTCAAACAGTTATTCAATTGGTTCACTCATGCCAAGTGAATCAATTATGCCAAGTGAATTATTTTCAAACAGACTGATTCAAAGAGAGTGATTCAGTCTGTTCATTCATGCCAAGTGAACGAATTATGCAAAGAAATTTATTTTCAGAAAGGGTGATTCAAACTGGCTGATTCAGTTTGTTCACTCATGCCAAGTAAACTAATTACAACAAGTGAATTACTTTCCAATAGAGAGATTCTTAGGGAAGGTCAAATTCTCAAAAAACCGAGAACAAAACAAACAAACTGTGAGGCTCATAAAAAAAAAGTAAACGTTTGAGCTAGTGTCGCATAAAGGGACAACCACCAATGCTCATGCGCTTAAAAGCATAGCAACATCTCCATTTTCTGTGGCAGCTAAACACAGCAGGCCTCGACACCCTCACCATGTCCTACAGAAGCCACAGAAAATAGCATCGCCGGCTGTATCGATGTAATTTTGGACTTTCTCCTTTGCTTGTAAAACATTTTCTTCAATCCCTTCTTCAGCGTCTTTATCCTCATGAAATCTGGCCAAAGGTAGCACAGCATCTCGGCTATTACTGCCTCAGGCCGAGTCTAAAGCCGCCGTCTTACAATCACTCGCTCCAGCAATATTCTAGCATGATGATGTCGCTCATTTAGCACTCAGGACTGTTTCTCCGGATGTCATGTTCATGAATTCGCTGCTACATGCTCGTTATTTCGCAATGTAATTTGCATCAATATGATTTCTGTTCAGTGCTTATGCTGCTCCTGCTGTTCCAAATGGTTATTGCATAATTATACAGACTTTATTATTTGCTCCACTGTAAAAATGCATACGTTTCAGATGAAAACAATACTTTTCCTGTGTAAACCAAAACTCCATCCAGGGAGCATCGGGCACAAGGCGGGGTACACCCTGGACAGGGTGCCAGTCCATCACAGGGCACAATCACATAAACACTCACACACACATTCATACACTACGGACACTTTAGACACACCAATCAGACTAACATGCATGTCTTTGGACTGGGGGAGGAAACCGGAGTACCTGGAGGAAACCCCCGACACACGGGGAGAACACGCAAACTCCACACACACATGGCCCTGGTGGGATTCGAACCCCCGGACCCTGGAGGTGTGAGGCGGACGTGCTAACCACTAAGCCACCGTGCGCCCTGTAAACCGAAACTACAGAAAAAAAAGCAATTGTTGGCACATTGCTGTGGTACAAGAGAAATAAAACACTCACGCTCTTGCATCGTCATTCAGGAAGCAGCGGTTTCGCAGTAATCCCGCCCACAATTGCACGCCAACAATTCCGAAGATAAAAAACACGAAGAAGCATAGCAGCAAAACGTTTCCCAGCATCGGTAACGTGTCCAAGAGGAGCGTCACCAAGATGCGCATACCTACGGAAAAACAACAACAACACAATGTCAGAGAAAATAACATAGTAGGAAACATTTCTGTTTAAGAGGAAAATCACCAGTGAGACTCTACTCCTAATGCTTCTTGAAAAATACATCATTCCTTCACTTTCCATCATCAACATTGTGTTTCAGTAAAGTGTTATGGGGACGCGGGAGATGTTTCAGTGAAGCGTTATGGGGACGCGGGAGGTGTTTCAGTGAAGCGTTATAGGGTGTTTCAGTGAAGCGTTATGGGGACGCGGGAGGTGTTTCAGTGAAGCGTTATAGGGTGTTTCAGTGAAGTGTTATGGGGACGCGGGAGTTGTTTCAGTGAAGCGTTATGGGGACGCGGGAGGTGTTTCAGTGAAGCGTTATGGGGATGCGGGAGGTGTTTCAGTGAAACGTTATGGGGACGTGGTAGGTGTTTCACGGAAGCATTATGGGCACGCGGGAGGTGTTTCAGTGAAGCGTTATGGGGACGCGGGAGGTGTTTCAGTGAAGCGTTATGGGGTGTTTCAGTGAAGCGTTATGGGGACGCGGGAGGTGTTTCAGTGAAGCGTTATGGGGTGTTTCAGTAAAGCGTTATGGGGACGCGGGAGGTGTTTCAGTGAAGCATTATGAGGTGTTTCAGTGAAGCGTTATCGGGACGCGGGAGGTGTTTCAGTGAAGCATTATGGGGACGTGGGAGGTGTTTCAGGGAAGCATTATGGGCACGCGGGAGG
>JAFFST010045399.1:2000-17324 GCA_022414735.1 Noturus placidus
CATTCCAATCACTGACTTTCATGCAACTGTTCCTTCTTTTCTAAGTCTATTTATGTCTATATTATTTTGTAATTATACATACTGTGTACATACTATAAATACTGTGTTCATACTATACATACTGTGTTCATACTATTCCATTTCTTCATTTAGTCTATTTATGTCTATCTTTTTTGTAATTTATACATACTGTGTAGTATTATTCCACTTAGTAAATGTGTGACGTGCACCAACAACACCACAACAAATTCCTTGTATGTGCTAAAAACTGTACTTGGCAATAAAACCCTTTTCTGATTCTGATTCTGATTAGTTGGTGGAGCGATTTGTCTGGTTAATTCCGATAAACAAAAATCTTCCATGCTAAAGAGTTACCCGACCCCTCGCGGTCGCCGTCCAACTTCTTAGAGGGACAAGTGGCATTCAGCCACGTGAGAGAGCAATAACAGGTCTGTGATACCCTTAGATGTCCGGGGCTGCAGGCGTGTCACAATGTTGCAGCCTTGTTAAAAGAGGTTTGGTCTGGAGAAGGAGCTGGTTTTGGACCTGTTCCACTGGACCCTTCAGCCGAAGCCCAAGCCTGGTGAACGGCCACGAGCTATTGTGGAGCTATTTTACGCCGTGCGAGAGTGCTCCAGCGGATTAAAGTGAGGAATTTGATTATCTCTGTTTTCCCTGACTATACAGTCAAGATAGCTCGGGCTCAAGCTGCATTTAATGAGGTTTCGGTGTCAACTTTGTGATGTTGAGGGCGCTCGGTTGTCACGATGTGGTTGATGAGGTGGAAGCAGGCGCAGACTTGCTTTTGAGTATTTATTGGTGGTGACGAACAAAACAACACAAATAAAGAAACTAAGAATACTCTACCTTAATACTGTGACATGGACTATATATACCCGTGTGTGCTCATTAACTACAACAAGAATCAGGTGCAAGAAGACATGTGACTAGTAGGAAAACCATGTGACATCAAGGGGGCAGTGGCTGCTGGGACATGGAGTCTACCAGAACACTGGGGTGGAGACACACACAAAACGTAAACACAGTCCATGTGCTTGGAACAGTCATTGTCAGTGTATAGCCACCAGATGGCGCCATAACCGGCCAAGGTGCAGTGCCGGCGGGGAGCGACCAGGGGCGCCATAACTGGCCAAGGTGCAGTGTCGCACTTGGCCACAAGGGGGAACCGTGACAAATCCCCCCCAAAGGGCGCTCCTCCGGGAGTGCCACGAAAACACTCCCCCTGTTGGCGGTCCTGGCCCCTGGGTGGAATGTCCCAGGCAGAACCCAAGGACTGAGGCAGTCCTTGCCGGGCAGTAGGGGGTTGGAACACTGTCTCTGGGGATGAAGGTCGGGATGCAGCCTCTGGCTGCTCAGGAACGCAGGGCACCTCCCACAGAGGCTTGGGAACGCAGGACGCCTCACACAGAAGCTCAGGAATGCAGGACGCACCCCACAGAGGCTCGGGAACGCAGGACGCCCCCCACAGAGACTCAGGAACGCACGACATCTCCCACAGAGGCTCGGGAACGCAGGACGTCTCCCACAAAAGCTCGGCAACGCAGGATGCCTCCCACAGAGGCTTGGGAATGCAGGACGCCGCCCGCCGTGGCACCGGAACACAGGGCGCTGCCTGCCGTGGCACAGGAACACACGGCACCACCTCAGCTGCAGAGGGGAACAGTGTGGCATATGCTGCGGTGCAGGATGGCTCATCCATTTTCTGAGGGGCTGAAACCTCCCCCTCAGTCTCTGTAATGCCGGAGGCTGCCCTGTTAGCCCCGGGCTGAATCACCGCACTGCCTGGACACAGAGGAGCAGAGGTTAATGGGCTTACCTCAGACAGGAGCTCCTCCATCTCCGTAGCGCCGGAAGTTGCCATGTTAGCCCCCGGCTGGTGCTCTGCCATTGTCGCGCCATCTGGAGAATCAGAGGTTGCCATGTCCTCCTCTGATTGGCGCTCCCCCGTTGCTGGGGCCCCCCCCCAAAAATTTTTTAGGGCCAGCCTTTTCCTTCTGGCTAGCCACCTGGCAAGCTCTACCCGCCGAGGGGGTTCTCCGGCAGGGGGGATCGAGTGGCCGTGTCCTCAACCGAGCAGAGAGGTGGTGCCTGGAGCTGGGGGACTTGAGACGTGACTTGGGTCTGGAACGTGCCTTGGCTCTGCAACCTGGAGGTGGACGTGCCTTGGCTCTGCGGCCGGGACGTGGACGTGCCTTGGCTCTGCAGCCGGGACGTGGACGAGACAGGGCCTTCATGCGAGGACGAGACAGGGCCTACAGGTGTGGGCACGTGTGACACGGGGCTCTCCGGCACGGGCACGTGTGACACGGGGCTCTCCGGCACGGGCACGTGTGACACGGGGCTCTCGGGAACAGGCACGTGGGAAACGGGGCTCTCAGACGTGGACATGGGCGAAGCGCCCGATACCGGAGATAACATGGCGCGGGGTGGGGCTCGCTGCAGCCGCTGATGTTGCACCCACAGGCACTCAATTTCTTCTAGCTGTTCGGTGAGGTGCTCCTTGAATAGCGTAAGCAGCTGCAGGTCGCATCCACCGAACTGCTTTAGCCAGGTTAACTGTGCCAACTGTTGCCATACCCGCGACATAGCTGCGTTAATTCAACTAAGGCTTTTTGCTCATCATGGCTTGCTTGGTTGTGTTGGCGCTGCCAGGCGTAATACTCTTCACTTGTGGGGAAATCCCAAGCAAAAGCGAAGCTCCCGCTACTTCCATGGTGTGTCTGCTGCTTCCAGATAGGGTCTTTCGTTCTGTCACAATGTGGTTGATGAGGTGGAAGCAGGCACAGACTTGCTTTTGAGTATTTATTGGTGGTGATGAACAAAACAACACAAATAAATACACTAAGAATACTCTACCTTAATACTGTGACTAGAAACTAAACACTCAGGCTAATAAATATGAACAGCATAGCACGAAACAAAACCAAACACTAAGACTGACAACATGACACAGAGACAGGAGTCTAAACAACGAAAGACAAAGACACAGGGAAAACATGAACTATATATTTACATTACATTTACATTTATTCATTTAGCAGACGCTTTTATCCAAAGCGACTTACAAATGAGAGCACACTCACACACCAATGGTAGCAGAGCTGCATGCAAGGTGCTAGCTTGCCATCGGGGGCAACTTAGGGTTCAGTGTCTTGCCCAAGGACACTTCGGCATGGGATCACCCGGGCCGGGATTCGAACCGCCAACCCTACAATTAGTAGAGAACCCGCTCTACCGACTGAACCACAGCCATATATACATATATACTCATGTGTGCTCATTAACTACAACAAGAAGCCGGTACAAGAAGACATGTGACTAGTAGGAAAACCATGTGACATCAAGGGGGCAGTGGCTGCTGGGACATGGAGTCTACCAGAACACTGGGGTGGAGAGACACACAAAACGTAAACACAGTCCGTGTGCTTGGAACAGTCATCGTCAGTGTATAGCCACCAGATGGTGCCATAACCGGCCAAGGTGCAGTGCCGGCGGGTAGCCACCAGGGGCGCCATAACCGGCCAAGGTGCAGTGCCGGCGGGTAGCCACCAGGGGCGCCATAACCGGCCAAGGTGCAGTTCCGCACCTGGCCACCAGGGTGAACCGTGACATCGGTATGGAATAATTTTGATCAAATTTTGATCAACAGTCAGACTCCGTCTTAAAGTTTAACTCTCTAAAACTGAATGACTTTTATGCTTCACTTAACGAAGCCACATTTCCAAACCTCCTTAGGATGGCACAGAAAATGCTGACCTCATTTGGCTATGTATGTGAGCAGACATTCAGTGTCATGAACATTAACAAAGCCCTTCACAAATCCAAGTTAACTGACCAACACCTCGGATTTATCTTGAGAATTGCCCCAAGAAACTAACTCCAGACTTTGATGCACTGGAAAAAAAAAGATCAACAACACTGTTCCCACTGAAAATGGACCCGCATTTCTCTACTGTGTTATCAAATTAATGCATTTGGAAAACAATTTGTACAATGAGCCTTGCATATTCATGCTTTGCTACCTGTTAAAGGCAAAATCCTTTCATGTAATGGCTTTTAAATGTCATTTATATTAGTTTACACGACCACTCCATCCGTCTGTTCCTGGCCCGGCCCCCTGTCAATTTATATAACCCATTGTGGCCCTCTAATCAAAAGATTTTGGGTTAAAGCCACGGGCATCTGAAATATACAGTGAGAAGTGCAGTAAGTATAATCAGAATTCAATTAAACTATTTGCTCGGTATGTTAAACTGGCATGCCAACGCTTTTTTTTCTCTAAACTCTCATTGCATTCAAACAACTCCACACAGATAACACAATCCATGGGCACAAGCAGAGTCAGTATTTATATATGTTTTAGTAATTCTACCCTTAACCTGTTTGCACTCTATAATTCAGCCAATTACCAGATCAGGGTGCTCACAATGTTTGTGAAATTTCAGACACAAACTCTTTCAGATGGAACGTGTAAAAATTCAAATTTTTGAGAAAATATGAATTTCTGCTAGGTAATCGTGAGTGTTCTCAGTGACTGGCTCCACATAATTAATTCGGCAATACAACATTACAGTTTGTACATTAGGCACACTAATAGGTTTAAGAGTTACATTTTGAGTGGCACATAGAATAACCTCATGGCCTGTTTTTTGTTGAGCTGTCATGTGTTGCATGTACATATAATTCAAGATAGAAGTGGCCTGGTGTGGTGAGTGTAAGATCATTGATTAAGAGAGCAATTTTTCTAGTGATCTGCACTAAGAGAGCAGCTCCAGTCATGGCATGCCACGTACTGGCAATCCTTGTGCCACCAAATTCAATGTCTTCAATAAATAACTTAAAGACCTGCGAGCACCCCATACTCCTGAGTTGGGGACCCCCCAGTGGCGCCCCTCACTCTTTGTCACATATAAGAGAAAGTCTTTGATGTAGTTTGCCAGCCATAGTACAGGTGCAGAGCATAAGTCCATTCAATGTCAGGCTCTTCCACAGAACACCCAGTTCTCAGGATTTTGTGATGAAGAGAGCAATCAGTGGTCCACTGCAGACCATACTTGATAATGTCCAGGAAGCTAAGTGTTTGCTGTGCTTTAAAGGGCGGAGGATGACCACTGTCTTCCTGTTGGGCTTGGGAGTGTATTCTGACCCCAGAGAAGCAAAATCACAGGTGAGTCCACAGCCCCTGAAAGAAACTCACCCAGGTAAATGGTAAAAGGCGCACTTATATAGCGCTTTTATCCAAAGCGCTTTACACTGTGTCTCATTCACCCATTCACACACACTTCGATGGTAGCAGAGCTGCCATGCAAGGCGCTAACTTGCCATCAGGGGCAACTTGGGGTTCAGTGTCTTGCCCAAGGACACTTGGGCAGGTATTAATAATCTTGGAATGTTAAAGGAAATAGTGGCCTCGAGCTCTCGCATGCAGGCACACTGGGAAAAGAGCTGAGCACAATTCAAACAGAAAAATAATAACTATCATATAGGATGGAATAGAGTACAGTAGTGACATCGCTAATGGATTTACTGGGATGACTAGTTCATTGCTTTTGCAAATTTCTGTGTAAAATGCCATCCTCTTCCCGACTTAAATCTACTGGGTGAGTTGTATTGCAGAACCTATCACAATTGTCATCACAGCTTACTGTCATTAATGCATCAAGCTCAAGGCCCATTAAAATAAAAAGGTGAATACTTATCAGTTGATTTACTGTACAAAATTATTAAGAATTTTGATGTTTACAGAGCACTCGAATTGCTTGGTATAAACAAATCACAAGGCCTCGATTGTGTGGAATCTGTATTTTTGAAATTATCTGTTTGGAATATCGCCTTTAATTTATCCACTTTAATCCATCATTAGTGTTATCCCAAACATTTGGAAATCAGCTTTTTGTTGTACTTTAAAATTTGTTTTTATGTCTTTCCAATCTCAAAAGCTCCATGTCCTATCAATTTTTAGAAAACCTTCTCAGTGACATGTTGACATGTTATCAGTTTGCAAAAAGTATTTTCTAGTGACTGAAGTTTCATAAAACCATAGCACCACAACAACCATTTTGAAAGTCTTAAACACGTAATCTATAGATAAAGGTAACTACTGCACTTCCCTTAAATTAAATAATGTTGGTCTATCAAATCTTTTCAAAATTATTGAAGTATAATGCAGAACAAAAATAGTGTAAATGATTCGAGATCTAAACGTGTATTTACCACTCTCTATTCTCTTTTATCCCAAAATGTTTATTCAAAATAACCTTTTTTCTTTTACTCCGAGTGCAACCATAGTGTTTATCTTAAATGGTAGACACTCACAGTATCACGTAGACCCTTCATACATGACACCTCTAATTTAGTTCCCTTTAAATATATCTATTAGGAGTAATGCGTATATGTCTTTAACTTGGAATAAATTTATCATCCATGAGTTTTGTTTCAATTTAACACCACTATTTCTTTTTCTAAGCAACAGTTTTGAGATGCATAAAATTCCCTTTATAAATATATAAATGTACCCATCTCAGTTGAACTGTATTTGATCATATTAAAATGGTGTTACATCACAAACTACATTTCCCATCCTGCTCTGCAGTCTACAACCATGGCTGGCTGCCATGAACCACACTTCAAAGATCACACATACCTACCGCCATTTCACAGCACACAAACAGAAAGAATTTTACTCACAGATTGTGCAGTATTTACATAGCACACTGTATATAATATATTTACCCAACTGCTTTATTCTATTCACCAATCTACTGTTCAGATCACTCAAACTACACTGTTACAAAGAGAAAATAAGTTACAGGAAGTTTTAAAATAAGTGCAGACCAATATTATCATCAAATCTTACTATTTATTCCTCATTGGAAATAGGCAAGGTTTAATAGAAATATGAAAACAATTATTAATCTTTGTGGAACACTACTACCTCAGCCAAAAGAACTTACCACACTACCTGACTGTCACGGCTCCGCGACGGCGGAGAATGAGGCAGGACGCAATTGCAGTGCAACAGTGCTTTATTTACAAAAGTGTTCCACAGTATAATCCAAAACGTAAATCCAAAGAGATAATCCAGATGCAGGCGAGGGTCAGGCGATCAACAAACAATGTAAACGGGGCTAGGCGAAGGACGAGGTGTTGTCACGGAAAACGGGGTCAGTACACTATTCAGGAAGTGGGAAATCACGGAAGGCTACACACTAGTGGCTATCGTGCAAAGAAATTCAGAATACGGCGCTAGACGGGTTAGCGGAGAAAACCCGTCTAGACCAAACTAACGCGGACTACACAAACACGAGACTCGAAACCAGAAACGACCTAAACGAGTGTTCTTACCCTTAGGTAGACGCAAAGACATACAGACGTTCATTCATACATTCAATATTCCGCCCCGAGTGCTCGCAGTTGCGTGGTATAAATACATGCTGTATCATTGCGTTAGATTATTAACAGCTGCGAGCACTTGGGGCACGTGACAGCTAAAACACATGCGTAAACCAGGGAGGAGACATGACAAACAAATGTAAACAAAAGTCCATGTGTGTGCAACTGTCAAAGAAGTCCGCTATGAAGATGAGCAAAGGCAGCGCGCATGCATGGCGCATGCGCATTGCTTTCGGAGAGATCCATGACACTGACTTAATAAAACGAGAGTTACCTTATTATTATTTATGTATTTATTTACTTATTTATTTGTTTTTTGTTTTTTTTTTTTTTGCTTTGAGATCATCTCAATCAGGACGAAAGTTACCAGTTGTCCTGAAAACTTCAAGGCATGTAAAGATTTATAGACACATACCCAAATAGGAATCAAAGATTCACAAATTAGTTATGGCTCTTTTTAGTGAGTCAGCTCATTTGACTCAGCTCAATAATAAGCTTCCAAGTGGCTCCTCATGCAGTATGACTAATGCCTTTTTTAATTCAGCCAACTTTAGCAACCTATGATTAATATGTGTGCACTTATATCACTTAAATTTTTCAGTTTAAGCTGATTACACCAAATCTTTTAATCATACATAATTTTGGATTATGTTTAGCACTAAACCTTAAATAATATGAAACAAACATTATTACCTATGTGTATTGAGCGTTTTATATAGCTTATTCTATTCAAAACTTAAACTATTCCAAACAAATCGCACTCACTAGACTGCAGATCTAATACGATTGTCAGCACTCTCTAAAAACAATTGTTTAACTCACCAGGGGGAATGTTTTGACTTAGCCTGATAAGTACACATTGCTCATGTAGCTCAACCTGGCTACTGAGCCAGGCACAGAGAGAAGCAATGCTGGATCTGCTCCACCTTCAGATCTTTGGTAGTAAGTTAATAATTGTAACTTTTACAGAAATATGTTTAACTATTTATTCATATACTGGACACCTTGACTTTACTCTGTAGTGTGAATTTTGATAAATAAAGGATTGTAAAAAACCCTAACCCTAAAAAAAATCTCATATGCGCCTCCTCCTTCTGCACTTCCTTTGCGCTCTGTGT
This sequence comes from Noturus placidus, assembly GCA_022414735.1. Taxonomy (NCBI): domain Eukaryota; kingdom Metazoa; phylum Chordata; class Actinopteri; order Siluriformes; family Ictaluridae; genus Noturus; species Noturus placidus. Next base: position 10,532 of record JAFFST010045399.1, read on the forward strand.
TTCTGTGTTTTAGAACGTTATCATGGAATTCAAAACTTTTTCCCTCCGTTTCCAAACAACAAAACACACGGAATTCAAATTAAAATAAAAGGAATGGTTTGGAGCTACTGTCGCGTCAATTTCACGCGTATTTTGTACAATCACTGATTATTTTGTTGACTATGATTTTTGAAGACTTTTAGTATTCTATTAAGACAAATAGGTTAATACTTACACACCTCGAGAATCCAGAATAATGAAGCACTGGAGTCAAGTGAATGAGAAGAAGTAGGCACAATTTATTAAAGTCTAACAAAAATGAGAAACACAAGTTGAGGTGCCCCAAGGAGTGATCTGAAAAATCCCCTGCCTAGGTTGTAGTTTATATACTCTTTTCCTAGTGGCTCCTCCTAGATTCTTTCTTCCAATGCAGGGTCAGGTCTTCCCAATACCATTATAATCACCCTTTGTGTTCCTATATATTAAAACCAGGCTAATTATGTTATCTTATAAAAAACATGTTTTCCTGTTTGTCTTCATTCCCTTTCTGCCTGTTGAGCTGTACAGGACCCTTGGGTTTTTCTCTCGTGCTATATTTCCTTCAGGATTGATTTTTCTTCATCATTATGGGTGAGTGTTGTTGTCTATGCTGTTGTTTTGCTTAATGTTTTTCTGCTCTCTCTCGTTATTTCCCTATTTTTCCTCATGTCCCTATCCTTAATCTCCAGGGTCTCGTTAGGTTGTTTATTTTGTGTGAGTGCCATGGTTTCACCTGTACCCCCTTCATGTCTCCCTTATGTGTGTGTAGATGGTCGTGGTCTCATTTTCCCGAACCTAGAGGGACTTTATCTGAACACTCGTTACCAACTCTTGCAATTGTTGGCAGATCTGAACTTATTGGCTGAGGTGTTATCTTCTCCACCTGACACATCCACCTTCCCCCCTCCTCTTTGCTACAGATTGTCTCCTGTCAAGGTGTGTGTTGATGTGTCCACACAAACTGACTCTCTGGTTCTGCCTTCATCCACTTCTGCCAGCTAACCGGTTGAAGCTATGGCTGTGTCTATGTCTCCCTCCAGTCCGTCCCCCTCTACAGCTTCCACGCATGGTGACACCCCTGGACATGTTATGGTGGTTCGCCCAGTCGCACCCCCTTTTATTGTCCCTTTTCACCATTTCGTCCCGGATCCCCAGATTATAGTCCTACCAGCCCTCCAGGCTTCTGAAGTATCAAATTTATAAAATTAGTTGAGATTAGTTCAATACTTACACTCCGAGGAATGAAGCACACAAGACCAGTGAGCAAGAAGAAGTAGGCTCAGCTTTTATTGAAGTTTCTCCAAACAAAATTTGAGATGCAGACGTTGAGGTACCCCAAGGAATGAGCTGAAAAGCCTGAGTTAGCCCTGTCCCTTATATAGGGTGGCCATTACCCACCCTCTAGTATTCGGCCCAGGTATTCAACTTTTGCTTCACAGAACTGCAGTTTCTCTTTGCTCACTTTATGCCCGTTCTCTGTTAACACCCGAAGGACTTCCAAGGAGTCCTTTTGACATTGTTCTTTGGTTTTGCTGCAAATCAAGAGGTCATCCACGTACTGTAGTCCGGTGCTTTCACAATCTAGCCTTGACAGATCTTGTGATAGCACTTGATTAAAGATGGATGGGCTTTAGCAGTATCCTTGAGGCAGTCTAGTGTATGTATATTGCTGTCCCTCATACGTGAATGCAAATAGGTGTTGTGAGTCGGGGTGCAGGGGAACACTAAAAAGTGCAGAACATAAGTCTATTGCTGTGTACCATTTAGTCCCTTCTGGGATGTTGGACAGTAATGTGTGTGGGTCTGGTACTATCGGTGTTTCTGGCAATACTACCTGGTTTATGGCGCACAAATCATGTACTAGCCTCCACTTATCTGACCCTGGCTTTCTTACTGGAAAAATAGGAGTGTTGCACTGGCTCTGAGTCGGGATCAATACACCAGCTTCGACCAATTCCTTCTTTGGCTTGAGGGGTCAGAGGGTATTGTCGCTGGTATGGCAAACGTGCATTGTCTTTTATTTTAATCTTTGCCATTCCCACTGATTTTACCAACCCCACATCTGTGGGATGTTTAGTCCATAGTTGGGGAGGTACTGTTTCTAATAGTGCCTGGGTTTCTTGGTCAGAGGGCGTTGCTTTTACTTGGGCTTGGACTCCCTGGCATCTCCTCTTCTTAGTGTGTACCTGTACACTGCCGGCTCTTGTGGTCTCGATGGTTATCAGTGACACCCACATAAACATCCCATCCTTTGAGACGTGTAGGTATGGGTTCAGTGTGGATTTCCATTCTTGTACTTCCCTTGCCTGCTTTACCATGGGTCCCAGGTCTTGGGGGTGATACCCTTGAGCTGTCATAAGGGAGATGTGCAGGGCTGAATTCTCCACTTGGTACCAGTTTTCAAACCTTTCGGGCAGTCTTGTTGTGGATGCTATTACTTGAGGGCCGATGATGATGTCTTCAACCTTGAGCTTTGTTATTCTTCCTTGCTCCCTTTCTTCCCACAATTGGGAGTACTCTTGATCTTGTCCCTCCTTATCATATTTGAGGGTGCAGTGGAGAGGGATTTCGACCTCTCTACAGTCAGGTCACAGATGTTGTAGCCATGGTTTCCATCTGAAATATTCCCTCCAAAGGTTTGATTTTTGTAAGTCTGTGATTTCCAACCAGTACACTGTGTCAGCTTCCTGTCGGCTCTGGTTGGCCTTGTGATATAGCACATACTGTGTGATCATTGTAGCGGGGAACGTGATGTGTATTCCTGTCGCTTCACATTGTATTTGTGCACCTAGTTTACACAGAGTATCTCGCCCCAACAGGTTTACTGGGATGTCGGTGAGTAGAGTAATGGTGTATAAATGGTCTTCTCATCCAGCGTCAGTTCCTAAGGTTCAGTGAATCGTAAGGTCTGTACTTTCCCAGAGAAGCCCATAGTTTGAACTGCCTTACAAGTAAGGGGGAGCTGTGAGCATTCACGCCTGATACTGGAATAGGTGGCCCCTGTGTCGATCATAAAAGGTATTTTTAAACTTTTTCCAATTGTTACTGTAATCGTGGGCTCCTCTTCCGGGTGCAGTGTGGTGACGTACTGCATTAGGCCTCCCCCTTGCTTCTCTGGGCTCCTTCAACTTTGATTGGGTCCTCCTCCTCCTCCATATGGGCCATACACTGAACCGCCCGGTGGGAGAGGTGCGTGAGGCTCATTTTGCCATTCAGTCTCTGTTCAGTATCCTTCCTGTTGGGACTGTGGGGGGGGGGGGCCTCGGTCCCACTACTTGTCCTCTTCGTTCAGCTCTGTCAACTCTGTCTCCCCACGTGTGTCGGTAAGTGTGTGGGCAGTTTCTTCTCATGTGATTGGGGTCCCCACACTCCCAACATCCTTCCATGGGAGCAAACATTCTTTGAAGGGGTCTCCCCCTTCTGTACCCTCTTCCTCTCCCCAGGCAGGTGGGCCATATCTTACTTGGGGACCTGCAAGGTACCTGCAAGCCCCCAGGACCCGCCATTGTTTCCGGTGGCCCTGGCATCACTTGAGCTTGGAGGGGTACTTGAGCCATAGCTTGGATTTTTCCTCCAGGTTGGTTACCGGCTTGTACTGGTGTCACCATCATTGCAGCTTGTTTGACCCCTTCTTTCTTCCGTTCTTTTTCTTCCTGCTTTTCTCTAGTGATTTCCCCCCACCCAATTGAGCTTTATAAAGTTGGGTCAATATTGCTTCTGCTGCTTCCTTAGCCTCCTTCTTCACTTTCTTACTTTGCTCTACATGATGGACCACATGTGCTTGAAAGGTATTCCATTCCATTGACTTCAATCCCACTACTTCTTCCAGTTTATTTTGCACTTCCTCGGGCAGAGTCTTCTTTAGTAACATTCTAAAAAGGCCTTGACTTGCTGCTGTCTCATCCCATTTTCCTCATATTATTGGACAGGGTGCCAGTCCATCGCAGGGCACAATCATATACACACTCACACACCCATTCATACACTACGGACACTTTAGACTTTTGTTTTTGGCCTGGGGGAGGAAACCCCCAACGCAAGGGGAGAACATGCAAACTCCACACACACAGCCCTGGCTGGACTCGAGCCCCGGACCCTGGAGGTATGAGGCGAACATGCTAACCACTAAGCCACCATGGCTTATTTTTTTTCTTTCCACACAGAGGCCGGCTGCTCTTTTCTGAGATATGCACACCCTCACACACTGAGGCGGCCCTTTACTCCCATTTTTCTCCAAGACTAATTTTCCTAAGACAGTGCTTTACATATGTACATTATTTCATTCACACACAATGTGTTATTATTTCACATTCATACACCAGGCACGCCACTGTTAACACACCCGGACCTAGGCCCAAGATTTCTCACCCTTCTCTAAGCAGCCCTGGATTCTTTCACCAGCGGTATTTTGGGTTTAGGCGTTTATTCCTCCTGCCTCTATTCACAGCCCTGGCTCTTTTACATTAGTTAGTGGTATTCCAGGACTTTTACTTTTAATTACTCAACACATACACACTATCATTACATAAACCTTATATACAGTTACAATCAGTTTATATTTCTTTTTCCTTGTCCTCACTCACTCAAGGTTCTTTTGGAGACCACTTAGTCCGTCTTCCCACCCTGGGGTCTCTCACCTCATGGCAACAGATCACTAAGACAGAACTTCGAGATAACGGCCGTCTGCGAGCCTTTCTTACATGGTGCCTATCTGTAGCCTTCAAGCGCAAAGTCCCAGGGGAGAGATTATAGACATATAAGTCTAAATCGCAGTTCCATCTAGGGGTGTCAAATGTGGTTTTGAATTTGGTCTATTACCCAAAGACACTTAGAATTTAATCTAGAAACAGCCCAAGAGAACTCATGTCACACTCCGCTTTATCTCCCTCCACTAGTATCCTGTAGCCGTCCACATCAAATTCAAGGCCTTGATGCTCACCTACAAGACTTTGTCTGGAACAGCACCCTCCTACCACAACTCTCTCCTGAAGGCTTACATTCCCTCTCGCAATCTGTGATCGTTTAGTGACCGACATTTAATAGTTCCTACTCGGCGTGGAACAAGGTTCCTTTCCAGAACCTTCAGACTAACTGTTCCTCAGTGGTGGAATGAACTTACAACCTCAATCCAGACTGCAGAATCTCTCACCATCTTCAAAAAACAGCTAAAGACCCACCTCTTCCGTGAACATGTAACCAACTCCTAATTTAAAAACAAATAAATAAATAAATAAATAAATAAATAAAACATTTCCACTTACACCTCTACTCTGCGCACTTTCCTTCTTCTGGAACTAAATTAATGGATCTTGTATAGTAGCACTATTCGTATTGATCTCTGCTGGATATATCACTTTGCTTGTTTCTTTCTCATTTGTAAGTCGTTTTGCTTAAAAGCGTCTGCTGAATGAATATATGTAAATGTACATGATATAAGAGAATTCCCACCAATGACTAAGTATGTCACGAAGTGTTTTTTCTTTTTCTTCTAATCTTTTTCTACACACTTATATCCAAAGTGCTTTACACTGTCTTATTCACACACACACACACACACACACACACACACACACACACACATACATACACACACACACATCAATCGTAGCAGAGCTGCCATGCAAGGCACTAGCTTGCCATTGGGAGCAACTTGAGGTTCAGCGTCTTGCCCAAGGACACTTCAGCATGTAGATTCATCCGGGCTGGGAATCGAATCGCCAACCCTACGATTAGTGGACAACTTACTCTACCAACTGTGCCACAGCCGCCCATGTATGATTGGTACCGTCCAACATACCAAGTATGATTGGTAACGTCGAGCTTTTGCTTCATTGCATCGCCAAAGTTTGTGTTACACAGCAATAAAACAAAGGTACACTAAAACTGAAAGGAAGGCGTTTCCTGTGATAAACGGACTAACACCAACAGGGGCCCGTTTCAAGAAGGAGGTTCAACCAACTCTGAGTTAAGACTTAAACTCTGAGTTGACTTACTCTGAGTTGTGAAACTCTGAGTTTTCTGTTACAGAACAGCTGAAATGAGTGAGTTCAATCAACTCCAAGTTGAGTGACTCTGAGTTAAGCGCATGCACCACAACTAAAAAAAAGCCATTATCAATGGAGCGCAGATATCATGAGTCACCATGGCAACAGCGTCAGACACCATGGCAACAGTGTCAGACAAAATGACAGAGGAGAAAGGACAGAGAGTTAGCTTGGGAGAAAATAGCTGCTCGAGTCAATGCATAAGTTTACATTTTAATTACTTTTATACAGTGTTGGGTGTAATTAATTACTAAGTAATCTAAATACTGTAATTTAATTAAAGACTATAAAACAATTCTGTATAAAACAATAGTGGATTTAACATCAAAGTTTAAAAGGTATATTTTTAATGTAAGCTTCTCCCTCTAGTTACACACTTTGGTCAATTCAAGAATAATTCATGCAGTTGTATATTGTTTATTTGAAAGCATTAGAAGTGCAGTTTCTTGTCTCTCCTTATTGTTCAAGTGGTGTAGGTTGATTTGGGATTTAGAAAGTAATTAATAAGTAAGTAGACCAAATTAGTAAGTAGACCAATACTTTCTAGAGATAGTAATTATTATATTAATCTAATTAGACTTGCTGAAGATGTCATTTGTAGTTAGTAATTAAGAACTATTTTAGACTGTTATAACCCAACTGTCATAATATCAGAGGTGAAACTTGAAGAACAGTATTTTATTAAACCTATTAATTTAATTTTCATGTATAGGTGCAATCCTGCAGGCATT
>JAFFST010045399.1:17425-31781 GCA_022414735.1 Noturus placidus
TATTTTAGCAGCTCAGTCTGTAAGAAATGGAGACAGCAGCTTTTTTTCAGACAGGAAGTAACTAGACACCTAAATATCGAGGCTAATGTCAGTTCCAGTTTTTGATCATTAACGGTTCATTCATGTGCACATCCTCCCGCCGAGTTCACTGTGAACCCTCATGTTGTGACAGACTGTTATAAATGCAAGTGAAAGTGAAGAAAGTTTGGCGGCAGGGCGTCTAGCGCTTGGAGCCCCCCCCCTCCCCCCCAACAATGTCCATACCATGATCATGCCCTTGCATAGGGAGATGACAAAAAAATCCACTCTGGGCCTCAAAATCCTCTCCCGACGTAAATGTAACTCCCTACGAATTAATACAGCCTCTTCGTCAACAGGATGTCCATAAAAGGACATGCCATTTCATTCCCTATGATGCTCTCTGCGTGACTGAAATGTGCGCAATGAATAAATATACCGAAAGAATCAATGAGGTGTTTAAACACCGCTTCCTCTGTAAAAAAAAAGGGGAGGAGACCTAAAGAAACTCTGGATTTACCGAAGAAAACCTGCTCCAGACCAGGTTAGGTTCACAGAGTAAGTTGCCATGGTAACTGAGTCTGAGTATAAATTACCTCTCTTTCAGAAACGGGCTTGACTTACTCTGCTTTCTGGGGTTTAACATACCTCCCATTCTGAAACGGAAAATCCAGAGTTTCCCTCATTTCAGGCTTACCATACTCAGAATTTTCACTTAATCTCCTTCGTGAAACTGGCCCCAGGATGTGTATGGCAGTATTCATTGCTAGTTCACAAGAGCTGTAATCTTGTGCACCACTACTACATTTTATTGCCTTTGACTTGGAATCTGAGGAGCTTCTCAGACATGAAACTTCCTGAACAACTTCAAATTGACTGTGTTCATAGAAATCCTGCAGGTTTTCTCAACATGTCATTAATAGCAACAAGAAGGACTGCTCCAGCTAAGATCAGTTCACAAGAATGTTTCACAGAAATATATAAACACGGATCCAGATGTTAAGTGTGTGAATTTATCCCAATTGAGCAAGCTGGTAGTGGTGGTGGCAAGGAAAAACTCCCTAAGAGGAAGAAACCAAGAGAGGAACCAGACTCAGAAGGGAACCCATCCTCATCTGGGTAACAACAGATAGTGTGAAACTAAAGTAAAGTTCATTATGGTTTTTATACAAAGTCTGTTTGTTGAACTAGTCCACTGTTCAAAGGAGACCCGTGTGCAAAACTGCATGTTGTAATTACAGTCTCAGGGCCAAAGTAGCAAGCATAGTCCTATCAACCACAGTGAGATTTTCCATGTGGAAATGAAAGAGAGCTCCATCCAGAGGTAGGGCATCCAATCAGGTAGGTCCGGAGAGAAAAAAAGATCAGCATCACTAGAATCTCCATAAAATCACACGGAAGCTCACACAGAGGCTTGACAGAAGGAGAACGTAAGAGATTGTTAAGTAAGACTGTGCTTTGTGCAAAGGAAAGTCTACTCATGGAAAGTCTGAGTAAACAAATACATTTTAAGCCAAAACTTATTCCCGAACACTAATTCAAAGGTTGATCCATAACTGTGAGTGTCAGGATTCCCCCTGGAAGCAGTGTGCATGCACACTGCATTTGCTCGTTTCCGAAGCAGACTTCAGTGACATTTCCTACACGTGCACTTTGTTTATATTTTCATCATGTCTCCTCCAATGTCTGTTATGTGTTACCAGTCATGTCTCCTTATCTCTCCCAGCTGGTAGCTTTTACGACGCTGATTTGTTGTGCTCATATACTATGCACCGTGCCGCACACGCCGCAGAATATTCATTGAGCAATATCTGTGAATGAGTAAACGTGAACCAGTTTAAGCCATACGTCGGATGTAAGTCATAGTCATAGTCATAGCCATAGCCACACTGGTTCCTCCGCTACCAGTTCTTCCTGTTGGTGTATCGACCTCATTACCCGTGACCCTGAGCACTCTTTCTGCCTCGCCCTGTCTGGACTCTGCTTGCTCATCGCCTGACCCTAGCATGTTTATGGTTTACTCTGTTTGTAACATGTTTGGATTTACTGCTTTGCCTCTCTTTAAATAAAAACAGTTCAACATTGCATTTGTGTCCAACCCTCATCTCTCTGAGAGGCAAAGAGAGATGAGGGTTGGACAGAGAGATGAGGGTTGGACACAAACGCAATGTTGAACTGTTTTTATGGACAGAATATTACTGAATATACAGAATACAGAATATTATGGACAGGGCTGGACAGAATATTCCGCCCAAATATGGACGCAGCATGTGGACATGAGAGACTGTGCAGAGTAGCAGGACCATACCATCTCGGCAACCGCACAGATTACTGGCCTCATTTTGCATCCGTGCAGTTTCCACAACAATAAGACGTTGAACTCCCGCCAGAAACAGTGGGATTTAGGAGCTACCCGCTGGAGTTTCTGATGAGCTGTCAGGTCTATTTCTACAGCCTGTCATATCCCAAAACCCATGAAAAGAAAATGGATCGGATTCATGGTTTCAAGATTTTGCGGACCAGCCCGTGACTGGGCAGAGCCGCTGGTAAATACTGGGTCCTCCGCACTCCATGATGTCACTCTGTTTGCAGAGCTTTTCATGGCAGATTTTTCTCAGCAAAGGCAGCTAGGTGGATTGAATTGGCTGGGGTGGAGAATCGATGGACAGCCCCAGCCTGCCCAGCCATTTGAGGAGCTAAACATGGCAGCCTCAGTACCTCAGCCAGATGCTCTACTGGCAACCGCAGAGCTCAAAACTGAGCCCCACAAGGCTGACTCAGCTGCCGAGCTCCAGCTGGAAGTCACCCTGGCAACCTCCACGTCCAAGCCTGAGAGCCAAGTTACATCCACGTCCAAGCCCAAGAACCAAGTTTCGTCCATGCTCAAGCTTGAGAGCCAAGTTTCGTCCATGCTCAAGCCCGAGAGCAAAGTTTCGTCCATGCTCAAGCCCGAGAGCCAAGTTTCGTCCATGCTCAAGCCTGAGAGCCAAGTTTCGTCCATGCTCAAGTCTGAAGACCAAGTTCTGCTCCTACCGGAGGTTAACTTGGCCACCACAGAGCCCGAACCTGAGACCCATGAGGTGGGCTCACTTGCCAAGCTCCAGGCTGAGGACCACATGAAACTTCAAGTCCCAGAGCTCCAAGTCACACCTCAAGTCCCCGAGCTCCAATTCACGCTTCAAGTCCCCGAGCTCCAAGTCTTGCCTCAAGTCCATTAGCTGTAAGTCATGCCTCAAGTCCCCGAGCTCATGTCTTGCCTCAAGTCCATCAGCTACAAGTCACGCCTCAAGTCCCTGAGCTCCAATTCACGCCTGAAGTCCCCAACCGCACAGTTCAGCTACACCGCCTGAAGCTACACCAATGCAACCCACCATAGCAGACTCTGGGCTCCTGGCGGTAGACATCCCGCAATCTTCAGTACCGGTGGAGGTCATCACTCAGCATTCCTTTTCAGCTGAGGACGACACTCTGCACTTCTGGTCAGCTGAGGATGTCACACTGCCTTCCTGCACCGCAGAGTACGGCACTCTGTTTCCCTGTTCGGCTGAGGTCGTCGCTCAGCCTCCTTGCTCTGCTGAGGTTGTCGCTCAGCCTCCCTGCTTGGCTGAGGTCGTTGCTCAGCCTTCCTGCTCAGCTGAGGTCGTCACTCAGCCTCTCTGCTCGGCTGAGGTCATCGCTCAGCCTCCCGGCCCCGCCGAGGACATCACCTTGCTCTTCTGTGCTTCTGTGACTTTCGTGCTGCTTTCCTGTTCTGTCATGTACACCCCTCTGTGTTTTTATGTTTCATGGACTATTGCCCCGTCCCCTGGCTCTGCTTGGGACATTCTGCCCAGGGGGCCGGGACCATCAATGGGAGGATGTTTTATGGCGCTCCGGGAGTAGCGCCTTTAGAGGAGGGTTCTGTCACGATTCCCCCTGGAAGCAGTGCGCATGCGCACTGCATTTGCTCTTTTCCAAAGTGGACTTCAGTAAAATTTCCTACACGTGCACTTTGTTTATGTTTTCGTTATGTCTCCTCCCATCTCTGTCATGTGTTACCGGTCATGTGTCCTAATCTCTCCCAGCTCATAGTGTTTACCACGTTGATTTGTTGTTCTCATATACTACGCTCCGTGCCGCACACGGCGTGGAATATTCATTGAGCAATATTTGTGAATGAGCGAACATGGACGAGTTTACGCCGTACGTCAGATGTAAGTCATAGACATAGTCATAGTCATAGCCATAGTCACACTGGTTCCTCCGCTACCAGTTCTTCCTGTGTATCGACCTCGCTAGCCCGTGACCCCGACCACTCTTTCTGCCTTGCCCTGTCTGGACTCTGTTTGCTCATCGCCTGACCCTCACATGTTTATGGATTAATCTGTTCGGATCATGTTTGCATTTACTGCCTTGCCTCTCTTTAAATAAAAACAGTTCAACATTGCGTTTGTGTCCAACCCTCATCTCTCTGACTTCATGGACCGTGACAGTGAGGCTTTGTAAAAGAAAGCTCTTCCCCTGCTGTAGCCTTAAGTTGTAAGACAAATAGCCTGCACCTTTTGATCTAAGCAGGTGTGGCAGATCATAGAAAACCAAAAATTGGCTTAGATACTGAGGCATGAGAACATTTATTTGCATTGAGAAGTCGCCATTTATATCTATGAATTGATAAAGTTTGTTCAAATAAGACCTGAGCCAGGAGAGGGCCGTTTCCTTAATGCCAACAACATTTTCTAATCTATCAAGGAGAATAGCATGATCATGATGATGGTATCAAAAGCTGCACTAAGGTCAAGTAACACAAGCAAGCAGACACAACCCTGATCAGAGGCTAGTAGTAGGTTCTTTACAACTTTAACTAACGCTGTCTCAATGCTGTGATGATGCCTAAATCCTGATACATTTAATTAATCTAGTTCCCATGAAGGTACGAGCATAGTTCTGTACTTCAACCTTTAATAACATCTTGGAGATAAAGGGGAGATTTGATATTGGTTTATACAGGGTTAGTTATAAAATTGTCTGGTTTTAATATAATAGCCTAAATTTCACAGCTAATATTTTCAACTTTACCAATGAAGAAATTCCTGAAATCTTTGCTGCTATGTAATGATTGTGTGCCTGTTTCTATGGTAATCTTATTCCTAGTTAATTTTGCTACTGTGTTGAGTAGAAATCTCAGATTGTTTTTGTTATCTTCTATTAAGGTTGAGAAATAGACTTTTTTAGCATCACTAAGAGATTTTCTATATTTCATTTCATTTTCCTTCCATGCTGTTTGAAATACTACCAATTTGGTTTGGTGCCATTTACATTCTAATTGTTGAGTGGTCTGTTTTAAGGTACGTGTATTATCATTATAGCAGGGTGCTAGCTTTTTTTCTCTAATTATTTTTCTTTTGAGTGGAGCCACTCTATCTATTGTGTAGCAGAGTGTTGACTCTAAGTATTCAGTCAACTGATCGAGTTCCCTGGGATCAGATGATCCAAATCTAATTGATGTCTCTGGGAGGTTATTGATGAAGCTCGGTGCAGTAGCTGACGTGAATGTACATTTTATGTGGTAGCAAGGCAAGGTGCAGATATTATGATCAATGCGTATTTTGAACAAGATAAGATAATGATCTGAGACAACATCAGACTGCAAAAAAATTACAATATTTTCTATATTTAATCTGTATTGTAGTATCAGGTCAAGTGTGTGACTACCATTATGAGTAGGTCCTATTACATTCTGATTGACCCCCTACTGACACAACCGTTGTTCTCAGATGATATTCTGTGTTATCAAAATGAATATTGAAATCACCAGCAATTGATGCTTTATCTACAGAAATAACCAGGTTTGAGATAAAATCTGCAAATTCATTAAGGAATTCAGTATATGGCCCTAGGGGTCTATAAATAATAACTAAAGGAACTGACTTATTTTTTATGGTTACATATGTTATACTAGTGTAAAGAACTTCAAAAGAGTTGAATTTATGACTAGACTTTTGTGTGATAACTGTATCCATGAGAACTGGCTTCATGTACTCATTTGATTTAATCCAAGTTTCCATTAAACACATTATGTTAAGTTCCAGATCAGTAATGATTTTGTTAACAATAAGTGTCTTAGACATAAGAGATCTAATATTAAATAATCCAAGCATCAGATCAGAGGTACTGGATGTATGATGTAATTTTATGTTATTTAGGTTACTAAAACAAATTTCCGAAACTTTCTATGTATTTGTTTAGCTCGGGGAACAGATGCCATCTCTATAGAATACACTACAAGTGCTTAACTATTAAGTGAACATTGATTTTGATTATTTAACATTGTTATTGTTGTAAGGTGTAAGTGTTGTCTGAACGGAATTCCGCTCCGAGGTTGCTGGGGTGCAGGCCATCAGCATGGAACAATCTAGGACGCTCCCAGAACAGATTTCTGTTACTAACAAAGAGCAGATTCTGTTCATTACACCAAGATATTAACCAGTTATTCAAAGCGAGAAGTCTACTGAATCTTTCAATCTTCGTAGTGGGCAACCTGCCTCGTATCGTCTTGATGAGGTTGCCGAATTCCGGCTTCAGAACGTCCGTCTGATGCAGCCTGATGTCGTTTGCCTGCCCCAGTATGCAGCACGACCACTTCAGTGCTCTCCTCCTCCTTCAGGCTCCTGGGTACCTGCCCAACGACATCAAGGACATGGGCACCAGAGAAATGGTGTGTGTGCACCTTAACATTAGATGAATTAACGCGGACTATCCGCACAATGGAGTCCATGTAATAACAATTTACACTGATCATCCTGTTCAAAAGGTTACATCGACCTGGCTCTTAATGTATCATGTCACCTTCTTGAGCATCAGTGAATGTTTGCACCAGGTAATAGTCGTGTACGAGTCCCTCAGTTGTCCTCAGTGTGAAAAGATGGATCTCAACATCATATTGCCACTGTTGGTTGAAAGTGGCCAAATATGCAGAATATACTAGAAGAGCAAACAATGTGCAGGACCTGGAAGGACAAAACAAAACAAAACAAAAAAAAAACAGTCATGGATCATCCAGGTAATTGTCAGGATTCCCCCTGCTGGCCAGGTGCGGCACTGCACCTTGGCCGGTTCTGGCGCCATCGTGTGGCTAAACTATGGCAGTGACTAAACCTAGCACCTGGACTTTGTGTCGGTGGACTCCATGTCCCAACAGCCATTGCCACTTGGTCACATGTATTCTAGCACCTGTTTCATGTTTCCGTTAATGAGCACTGGTGTGTGTATATATAGTTGGGATTTGCACTTAGTCAGGGTCTTTTGTTAGGGTGTTTAGACCTCTGTATCTGTTTGATTCCTGTCTGTCTGTTTAGACTTCTGTATCTGTTTGATTCCTGTTTCCTCTGGTTAGATTTCTGTGTCTGTTTAGACTTCTGTATCTGTTTGATTCCTGTTCCTCTGGTAAGATTCTTGTATCTGTTTAGACTCCTGTTTATCTGTTTAGCCTCTTGTTTCTCTATTTCAACTCTTGTATCTGTTTAGATTCTTGTCTCTGTGTTTAGCCTGAATATCTGTAGCCTAGTGCTAGTGTCTTTGTTTTGCTTATGCTATTTTGTGTGAAATAAACGTTCACAATTTCCGTCTGCGACTGTTTCCACCTCAACCGCCATTGTGACAGTAATGACACACAATATCAAAAGGAATAAAGGGTATGTAAAAGGAATCAAGGGTAAAACATGTAAACGTTCGGCCAGGGTAATTTTTATAAATTCGGCTATTATCTTGTCTTGTGGACTATGTGTAAACATCTGTTATGTGAAATAGCTTATTCAGGACAGTACTAAATAAAAATCAATATGGATTTTTTTGTGATCCCTCTTATTTTGTTAACAGTATTAACTGTTCTATGGGGTGGTTGTGGAAAGAGTGGTGATAAGAGTGGGTTGTCCATTGATCGTATGGTTGGCAGTTCGATTCCCGGCTAACATGACTCCACATGCTGAAGTGTCCTTGGGCAAGACACTGAACCCCAAGTTGCTCCCGATGGCAAGTTAGCACCTTGCATGGAAGCTCTGTTACCATGTGTGTGTGAGTGTTAGAGAATGGGTGAATAAGACACAATGTAAAGCATTTTGAAACCGCTATGGTTAAAAAAGTGCTATATAAGTTCAAAACAGGCCATTAAGATTTAGCAAATTCTGCAAGGGATGTGCAAACTTTTCAGCACAACTGTATATAGCTCCAATTCTCTGTCACCTAGCATAACTCAAATGACTTTCCATGGGGTCATGTGGTCCCACAGTAAGTTCATCATGTTAGGTAGCAACATGACAGATAAGCTAATAGAGCCACTGTGGTAATAGCAATTATGTTACATAGCTTAGGCAGCAGGAATAATCATATTGTGTCAGTAACAGGAACAATAGTTACTGTATAATACAGTATGTGCGTAATATATGTAGGGTATGCATGTATTTTGTCTACTCAAACCAGCCAGTAGCACTATGGCAGGAAGCATGGGCTGAGTTTTATGGTTTAGCATTAAAAATGCTTCTGGTATTTCACTTCAAATCTGCTTTGCATACTGTATTTTTCAGCCAAATCATAGAATTTGAGCCAAATTTTTTCATCATGTAAAACAACCATTTTGAATGACATATTCACTATTAAACTACAGTAAAAGAGTTATAGTGTGAACACTAAGTCGTGTGAGAGCACATCAACACTAAAATTTCCAGAAAGAGAACTGAATCCTCTTTTGAGTCAAATTGGTGTTACGCCATGGCGAACTCAGAGACGCGGAAGTGACGAGAACTACACTTCCCAACCACCACTGCGCTTGAGTGTTCACCGGAGTATTAAGTGCCTACACCTGTGTGATACCCAAGGTTATTTAAGCTCGCGTTAGCAACATCTTGGCGCGAAGTAAACGCCCTGTATCGTGAGATAGATCGATAGATAGATAGATACTTTATTGATCCCCCAGGGGGAAATTTGAGTAGAGCAGATGTTACCAAGCACTCGACTATGTTTTCAGAATCTTTTGGTTTACGGACATATTTGCGGATTTGTGACTCATGCTTCTTTGGATTACTGGATTATACGCTTCTTTTGATTCATGGCTTCTTGACTTGCACTGCTCCAGATTTCCCCTTTGTTATTGTTAGGGACTTTGCAGTGTTCCCCGTATCCCGGATTTGCTGCTGCCCGTGCTTGTCTCCAAGGCCGGTACGTAACAGATTACTTCGCTTTTCATATGGAGGCAGCGGGTGATCCAGACTGGCGTTGCGCGTATTACGAGCGAAATAGAGCTATGGGCGTGATGCAGGCACAGATAACATACCTCACGGACAAGCTAAATAGCATGAGCATGTCCAGCGGTCAAACCGAGTTTTCTCCCGCTGCTGGCATTACTCCCCCACACTTCCCCACGCATCTGCCACCTCCGCATCAGCAACAGCTCCCCCGGCTACGCTGGTGGCTCACTATCCGCCGGTGCCTTCACCGGAGTGCTATGCGGGGGAGCCGGAGCGATGTAAGGGCTTCATGGAGATGGGCTTCATGCCAGGGGTACGTAAGCTCAAGCACTTCATGGAGCTTCTCACTGGGCACGCCCTGGAGTGGGCCACGGCGGAGTGGGAACGAGGAGGCGGGGTAAGACCCGCGCTAACAAATCTCCTCTCCCAGTTCCAGCATGCGTTCGATCAGTCCCCGGGTGGCTGGGAGACTGGGAGGGAGCTCCTCCCGCTAAAGCAGGGGGCACGGGATGTGGTGGAGTATGCCCTCGAGTTTCATTCAAGAACTGGCGTGCCGAGGTGAGCAGTCAACCCTCGATGACCTCATTGACCTGGCTATACGGCTAGACCAGTTACGCCGCACAAACCACCCCATACAGTGGATCCCCCTGCCACTTGAACCAGCTCCCACGGATGAGCCGATGCAGCTGGGCTGTGCCCGGATATGGCCAGAGGAGAGAAAGTGGCGGCGCAGAGAGCAATTGTGTTTCTTCAGCGGCAAGAGCACACATGGCATTCCGCAGTGCCCCCACCGGGGCTCCAGGACCACAGCAGGGACAATGGCTGACCAACCTCGACGTGCCCAGGTGAGTCCTATTCATGTAAAAGGTTATCATGTTTTTGTTTTACCTGTGGTGATCAGATTTTCAGGCCAACCTGTTGTGCTTACAGCGCTCATCGACTCTGGTGCAGCCAAGAACTACATAGACAAGCGTACGGCGCTGACTCTCGGCCTCCCTTTACAAGCCACGCGCCAACCTCGCGCGGTCCAGTCCATTGATGGGTCCCCTATTGGAGGCGGAGTCATCTAACACTGCACAGCACCAATTTACTTACAGGCCAGCACGCTGCACCATGAGACTATAGTTCTGTATGTAACAGTTTCCACCAGACACCCCATCATTCTCGGCCTCCCTTGGCTCAAACGCCATGACCCCCAGTTATCATGGACAACCAAACAGATTACCAAGTGGTCCCCCCATTGTCTCCAACACTGCCTAATGGGCCCCTCCGTCCCACTGGCCACCACTACAGTGGAAAGTCTTGTAGCCCATGTCCCTGTCATGGTCCCACCGAAATACCAAGACCTTATTGAGGTGTTCAGCCAAGAAAGGGCAAATGGGTTGCCACCACATAGGACCTATGACTGCGCCATCGACCTCCTTCTAGGCGCTACTCCTCCAAGGGGCCGAATCTATCCGTTTTCCCAAGCAGAACATTGGGCCATGACCGAATACATTCAGGAAGGATACATCCAGCCATCCGCGTCTCCCGCATCTGCTGGATTCTTTCTTGTAGAAAAGAAAGGAGGAGGCCTTCGGCCATGTATCGACTCAACCAGGTAACAGTGAAGTACCGATACCCCCTGCCTCTAGTGCCCGCAGCCCTGGAACAGCTGAGGTCCCCGACCTGGTTCACGAAAATGGACTTCCGCAGCGCACATAACTTAATCGGTATCAGAGAGGGCGACAAGTGGAAGACGACCTTTAACACCACATCCGGGCACTATTAGTACTTGGTCATGCCGTATGGGCTTGCTGACGCCCCCTCAGTATTCCAGAACCTCATCAACAATGTCCTGAGGGACATGCTGAGGCAATGTTTAGTCGCTTACATAGACGACATGCTTATTTACTCGACTTCCTATGAGGAACATGTGAAGCTGGTCCGCCAAGTACTACGATGCCTGTTACAGAATCAGCAGTATGTTAAAGCCGAGAAATGTGAGTTCCATCGGAGCACCATCATGTTCCTGGGATACATCATTGATCTTACAGGGGTCGCCATAGACAAGGACAAGGTTCAAGCAGTGGTGAAGTGGCCTACTCCCCGAAACGTCAAGGATCTACAACGGTTCCTTGGTTTCGCCAACTTCTACCGGAGATTCATACGTGACTTCAGCAAAGTAGCTCATCCCCTAACATCCCTCCTGCAGGGGAAACCGCATAGACTCTGGTGGAATTCCGACGCCCAGGGGGCGCTGGAGAAGCTTAAGCAGGCATTCACGGTGGCCCCCATTCTCCGACACCCGGACCCCACCAGACCCTTCGTGGTGAAAGTGGACGCATCAGCAGCGGGGGTGGGGGCCATTCTGTCCCAGAGGTTCGGGGATCCACCCAAACTACACCCGGTGGCTTTCTTCTCTCGAAGGCTGTCGTCCGCTGAAAGGAATTAGGACGTAGGGAACCGAGAGTTACTGACCGTCAAACTAGTCCTGGAGGAGTGGAGACATTGACTGGAGGGCGCGGATCACCCCTTTGTGATTTATACTGACCATAAGAACCATAAGAAATATTGGTGGCCACAAATGCCCAGAGAGGTCCGGCGCATTGTGTCCTCTTGTTCCATCTGCGCGCAATCAAAGGTGTCCCATGCCCTACCAACCAACTCATTCCGTTTCAGTGTGTCCTAGGTTATCAGCTACCGTTATTTCCCTGGAATGCTTCTCCCACTGCCTCACCGGCAGTAGATGAGTGGTTTCGCTGGAGCGAACAAGTCTGGGAACAAGCCCATCAGCACCTGGCACAGGCGGCACATACTGCCAAATGGAAGGCAGACAGGCGACGAGGAGATCACCCTAACTATCAGCTGGGAGACAGAGTATGGCTCTCCACCAGAGACCTGAAGTCACCACGCCTGAGCGGTAAACTGAGACCCAGGTATAACGGCCCCTTCCGTATCCTGAGACAGATTAATGAGGACCTTCCCAAACCCTGCCGCAGAGCCCCATCGTTCCATGTCTCTCTCTTTAAGCCAGTGATACCAGGTCCCCTGGCCACTGAAACACCGGATCTTGGACTCCAGACACAGGAGGGGTAGGCTGGAGTACCTGGTGGACTGGGAGGGGTACGGTCCAAAGGAGCAGTGTTGGATCCCTTCCCGGGACATTCTGGATGCTCAGCTATGAAGTGACTTCCATGCTGCTCATCCACATAGACCGGGACCTCGGGGAAGAGGGAGACCTCGAAAGGTCTCACCTCCCGGAGGGAGCTCTTTGGGGGGGGCTCTGTTACGCCACGGTGAACTCAGAGACGCAGAAGTGACGAGAACTACACTTCCCAACCACACTCGAGTTCACCGGAGTACTAAGTGCTTACACCTGTATGACACCCAAGGTTATTTAAGCTCGCATTAGTGACAGCCCGGCACGAAGTAATCGCCCTGTATCGTGAGAGCAGATGTTACCAAGCACTCGACTACATTTTCAGAATCTTTTGTCTTACGGACATATTTACGGATTTTTGACTCACGCTTCTTTGGATTATTGGATTATGCACTTTTTTTGATTCACAGCGTCTCGACTCGTGCCGCTCCGGATTTCCCCTTTGTTATTGTTACGGACTTCGCGGTGTTCCCCGCGTCAAGGATTTGCTGCTGCCCACACTTGTCTCCACCGCTGGTACGTAACAATTGTATTGTGAACTCCAAAAGCACAGAGAACATTTACAGGTCACTTTCGTGCCCACTTTAACAGGACTGAGTTCGGATCATTTAAAAAGAATTATATGTGAAAACACCCTAAGTGTAATAGGAAAACTGGTTAGTGTTAGTACTCAATAACAGTCTAGAATATTAGATACAGTCATAAAAAATAAGTACACCCCATGGAAATTTTTTGTTTGTTTGTTTTTTTACAGATTTGGACAAGCACATATTTGATCCTCTTTGAAACAATCCATTTTGATACACTATAAAATTATTACAAACTGACATTTGTAGTAATTTTTACAATTTAAGTTAACAAAAAACAGACCAGTCACATGGAAAAGCATGAACACCCCTACATTTATCATACCTTGAAATCCATAAAATTAGAATGAGGTGTTCAAAATTGGATGACTGTCTTATTTTATACCCTTCGAATATCTAGTGTCTGGTGTTCCCTTTGCTATGTAGGTGTGTGGTGTCATCATGCCAAGTTCTAAAGAGTTCCAAGTTTTAAGGCCTTCAGAAAAAAAGTTGTAGATGCCTATGAGTCTGGCAAGGAATTTAAAAAGATCTCCAAATTATTTGAAATGCATCATTAGCTAAGGAAACTCTTCAAATGGTGGGGGACCAGGAACCCCAAAATTACATCACAGGATCTGCTAGTAAGCCTTGCAACCGTTAGCATCAAAGTGCATGCAATAGTTTTCTAATGAAAATATAGGCAAAGAACAGGCCTCATATAAATAAGTGCTTGAAGATAATGTGAGGCCATCTGTCAGAAAGTTGAAGTTGAACTGAAAGTGGACCTTTAAACAGGATAATAATCCTATGCACACTATCAAATCCACTAAGGAATGGTTCAAAAAGAAGAAATGGAGGGTGTGACAGAGCGCTCTGTCATGATTGCAGCAGCATTACATTTACATGCACACATAATCCACTATCCACCCGTTTTCAGGTTTTCCCTACCCTTGGGTGCACACTAGGGCAGGTTAAAG
Source organism: Noturus placidus (assembly GCA_022414735.1). Lineage (NCBI taxonomy): Eukaryota > Metazoa > Chordata > Actinopteri > Siluriformes > Ictaluridae > Noturus > Noturus placidus. The sequence goes on from JAFFST010045399.1 coordinate 31,347, forward strand.
CACCAGTTGCATACATAATATGGACACATATCCACTCCATTACCGCATCCTTCCCCATATCCAGCAATAAAAACACGGAGACACCAGATAGCAGTAAATGTTTATTGTACTTACAGTGGTGTGAAAAAGTGTTTGCCCCTTTCCTCATTTCCTGTTCCTTTGCATGTTTGTCACACTTAAGTGTTTCGGAACATCAAACCAATTTAAACAATAGTCAAGGACAACAGAAGTAAACACAAAATGCAATTTGTAAATGAAGGTGTTTATTATTAAAGGTGAAAAAAAATCCAAACCATCATGGCCCTGTGTGAAAAAGTGATTGCCCCCCTTACTATAACTGTGGTTGTCCACACCTGAGTTCAATTTCTCTAGCCACACCCAGGCCTGATTATTGCCACACCTGTTCACAATCAAGGCATCACTTAAATAGGAGCT